>CM051496.1:29852026-29866925 GCA_028031935.1 Paedocypris micromegethes
CACACACACACACACACACAGCAGAGCATCAATCTGGTTCAGGGTTGGATGACAGATGTGTGTGTTTTTCACAGAAGAGCAGGTGGATCGCAGCGGGAGGCAGGATAATCCTGATGAAGACTCCCTTCATTAAGGAATCTCTTTAATGAGTCCTGGAGAGCTGCTGGTCCAGTCTGACCCACATGTTCACTTAGTGGAACCATCACACACGGTAGACGTGTGTCCTCAGTCCAGATCTCGACTCAAAATCCTTCTGTCCTGCGTCAGTCTGAGACCTTCGCACGAGGAGAACAGATGGAAATCAAAACGTCAATTAAATGTTATTAGTGTAAATACAAACAAATTAGCAAGCGCGTAAACAATCGCTGAATAAATAATAACAACAATGACAAGAATAGAGGATTTATTATGTGCATAATTGTTTAATTTCATGTAATCACTACAATCATCACACACAAAAACGTTCTTAAAGCGCCTTTTCAGGAATTCCATGTAAAATTATTGTTTTAGCATTTACATTATTCAAAACAAATCCACACACAGATAAAAAAAAAAAAAGATAATTGCTAAATTGGCATAAAAATGACTGAATTGTCATGGATTTGTGAAATCTGAGATTTCTGTTTTACTGACAGTATTTTGCAACTGTAAAATGACAGAAATGTCTGCACAATAAATTGCCCAATGATTATTGATTTAGACACAAAACCTTCTAGAACGTCTGTGTTTTTGCTGCAAGCGTAGAACCGTCTCTATTTGCTATATATTTTCCTAGACAAATACAACAATTTTATGTGACAGAGACTTTTATGTGAAGCATCTCTACAACCTCTTTTATTTTTAGATTAATCTTTGGATTTTCACAAATCTAAAGTTCCAAGCAAAGAAAGCAACAAATCAATTGATTGGTATTGGTAATGAAAAAAAAAGATTGTAACTGCTGTGAAAACAGAATGGAATTGGATCCTAATCTGAGAATAATTACATTTTACAGTCACGGTAACATTTTGAATTTCCAACACACTAAACATTTTTGAAGATTTAGCCTGATATATTTAACTATATATATATATATATATATATATATATATATATATATATATATATATATATATATATAGCCTGATATACGTTTAAACAACCAGAATTTCCCCATTGTTCAGATTATTTGATGTGTTTATTTGAAGTCCTGAAAGTCACTGTTTTAAAAGTGCTTTAAAAACAGCTGAAATAAAATGCAACACAGCATTTTTAGTCATCCTAAAATGAAAATGTCTAAAAAGCAGAGGTGTAAAGTACTTGAGTACACTACATGAATTTTTGTACATTTGGTAAATATACAATATGTATAAATATGTATAATACAATTGATTTTATATAAACAGTACAATGAACGCGTATAGAAACTAAAATAAATTATTTAGACTTTGAAACACTGAGAGTAGTATTTGTACTTGTATTAATACTTGTACTTTATTGATTGCGTGAATTTATTTGGACTGCGTCAGTTTAAAAGTTGCTTGATACTCAGTACAAGTACCAAGTAAAAAAATGTTTACAATATTAACAAAATTTACAAAAATTCCTAAAGTGTACTCAGGTACTTTACACCTCTTCTATAAAGGCTGTGTTATATACATACTCCAACTTACGAAATTAATCCGTGCCCAGAGTCGTTTCGTAAAATTTTGTTAGCTGAGCTGCATTTTACATGTAATTAGTTTAATCCGTGCCATGACTTTGTGAATTTGAACAATTCTTTTTGCAAACAATAAACCATTGTTAGTAATTGTAATAAAACTGTGTTGCATTTTTTGATACCTTTGTAGCTGTTTACTTTGCCCAATTTGCAATTGTTTATAAAGATAGAGTGTACGTGAATTTTAGGCACAAACTAACAAGCCGAACGTAACACAACAACAGTATAAACGTATGACGCGTTGCGCACACACACACACACACACACACACACACACACACACACTACCTGTGTTGTGTCATGTGATGTCTGTGTGTATTTTGTTGTGTATTTCATGCAGGTGGTGTTGTATTGTGTGTGCAGTCACAAAAACACACACCTTCACTTACACACAAATACATACACACACTCCGTCTCACACACACACTGAAGGTGAAAAGTGGTCAGGAGTCTCATCCGTTTCAGCCGGTTAAACACAGTTAGTTCAGGCCGTTAATCGCATGCAAACATGCTGGTTAATATCACCTGACACGTGAGGCCTCACATTATCTAGCGGTGCAGGAGTGTGAAAACTGTGTGTGTATTATTGTGTGTCTGTGTGTGTGTGTATTGAGTCTATGGCTTCCGACAAAAATCTCCGGTCCTCTGCTGATGTGCGTGTGAGACGCAGACTGAAGTAATTGTGCGAGTGTGTAGGAAGTTGTGTGTATGCACACAAGGTGAATTGTGCGTTCAGTTGTTGTGATGCTAGTGTAGCCTCGGGCGCGAGCACAGGCGAGTTGATGAGAAACGCAAGGCGAGAGGTTTATGACGCGAGGCGTCACCTGAAAATTTAGCTGCGGTGGAAATTAGTGAGAAACTGTGAATTAGAGCAGCCAATCAGACACAGTCGAGCGGCCAGACTGAACGAGTGACTCCAGGCGTCTGACTCCGTGACCTCCACTGACCTCTGTGCGCATGAGAGGGACAAACAGAGGGAGAGAGAAATATAAAGTGTGTGTGTGCGTGCGTGTGCGTGTGTGTGTGTGTGAGTGAAAGAGAAAGCGAGAAAGTGAAATGTTTATTTACAGAACAGAGAGATAGAGAGGGATAGATTGATAGATGGATGGATGGAGAGAGTTTCAATATGGTGAAGGAGAGAAATTGAGAGAGAGAAAGAGCGAGAAAATGATTTAGAGAGAAAAAGAAATACAGAAAGCGACAAACACAGTAAGAAAGGGAGAGAGAAAGACAGTGAGACAGAGAGAGAAAGAGGGTGAGAGAGAGAAAGAGGAATAGAGGGAGAGAAAGAGAGGGAGAAAGAGACAGAGAGAAAGATAGAGAAAAAGAGAGGTAAAGACATATATATATATATATATATATATATATATATAGATATGGAGAGAGAGAGAGAGAGAGAGCAACAGATAGATAGATAGATAGATAGATAGATAGATAGATAGATAGATAGATAGATAGATAGATAGATAGATAGATAGATAGATAGATAGATAGATAGAAAGTGCAACTGAGAAAAAGAGAGAGAGAGAGCAATAGAGAGCGAGAGATGGACGAACAGACAGACAGACAGACAGACAGATAGATAGATCGATAGATAGATATAGAGAGATATAGAGAGATAGAGAGAGAGCGAGAGTGAGAGTGAGAGAGAGAGAGAGAGAGAGAGAGAGAGAGGTGCAGGTGTCAGAGCTGATGATGCGCTTCCTGCTGCACTTCCACCTCCTGCCACACACTTATTAAGACAGAATAAGCTTTCTGACTTTTCAATTCCAGACATAATTTGTTTCTGTATTGGGCTTCTCCTCAGCAGGGAGTGATGGGATTGTTCCCGAGCGCGGATCAGCGCCGTGTCCTGTAATAGGTTTTCACCGACTATATCTTTTGCAAAATAGAAAGCCGGACACGTGTACGTCTGCTCCGCCGTCACCGCGGTCCAGGCACGCTGATTATTACACCGCCGCTTCTCCTCGCCAGCGCCTGAATTACCAGGTGGAGAGTTGTTCCCCTTCACAGGCATTTCTACTCCTCCATCGCCGGGGAGCAGGAAGTCACCGTGTGAAGGATTCTTGTAAAGGTTAGATGAGATAATCCACAGGAATCAACATTCATAGCATATGTGAAGATATGGCCACGTAATAAACAGAACAGAACAAGATGTTCCATCACAGACTCCACACCTGAGGCTCCACACCATCTTCATCCTCGGTGATGCTGACGCTCACGGAATGGAATTCATCACCATGCTTAGTAGAAGAAAATGTGCGTCACGTGGGAGACAGAGGCAGAGTGCAATCAAATCCATCCATCCATCCATCCACTCCTAATTTATTCATTCATTCATCCATCCATCTGTTCATCTTTACATCGGCTCATCAATTCATCCGTCATACATTCACCCATCCACTATTAATAATTGAATTCATCCATTAATTTAGTCATCCATCCATCCTGTCATCTCTCCATCAACTCGTAATCCATCCATCCACTCTTAATAAATTCATTCATCCATCCATCCATCTATCCACTCCTAATTTATTCCTTTGATCTATTCATCCATCTATATTCACATCAACTCTTAATCCTTTCATACATACATTCATCCATACATCAACCTGCTCTTAGTATATAAATTCATCCATTCGCCCATTCATCATGTCATCTTTCCGTATACTCTTAATCTATTCATCCATTCATTCATCCACTCTTAATATATCCATCCATCCACTCCCAATTTGTCCATTGATCGATCTATCCATTCATTCATCTCATCCATCAACTCTTAATCCATCCATCCATACATTCATTCATCCATCCATCTATCTGTTCTTAGTATATCAATTCATCCACTCATCTTTTCACCCATCATTCATGAAATTTTTCCGTCAACCTTATCTATCCATATCTTCCTTCCATCCATCCATTCATTTATTCACTCTTAATATATTCATCCATCCATCAATCCACTCCAATGTATCCACTCCCATGTATCATCTGTCCATCTATTCATTCATACATACATCCATCTACTTTTAATGTATTCTTTTATCCATTCATTTATTCATCCATTCATCTTGTCTTGTTTTTATCAACATGTAATCCATCCACCGATTAATTAACACATTATCTATCCATCATTAATCCATCCATCATCTGTCCATCCATCATCCACTCTATCAGTATATGAATATTGATATATTATGTAATGTAATTGATATATTAAGGATGTAATGTTGATGGACCATCATCTCTTAATCAATCCATTCATCCATCCGACCACTTTTAATTTATCCATCCATCCATTAATACATTATTACATTTATCACATCATGAATCCATCCATCATCTGTCCATCCATCCATTCATCCTTTTTTAAATACATTTCCCTTTGCTGAATCACAGAGAGCTGGAGCCAAAGTCAAGTTTGATTAAAGATGTTTGTCTGAGGACAACTTGATCTCATGCTCTTTTGATCTTTCCCAGACATTTATACTGCAGTAATTATTCCTGAATTCATGTCTCTCAATTCATGTGTCTGGGAACATTCTCTAGTTGCTCAACTACCTCTGCAGAATTGTTTGTTTAATTTTTCCATTAGTTAGGAAGTCATCATGCCTTTTATGGAATAGAAGAATATTTACTGTAATGTTAGTCTAAAACGAGGGTGCTCAAATATAAACTTGAAAGGTCCACTTACTAAATTTTCATACAGTCAGAGTTCTGGACAAGTAGCGGTCAAATTCCAGATTGGAATTCCAACAGCTTAAAGCCGCAATTCAGATCTATCTCTCCGTCTCTAAGCCTCTGTCACTGTCACTCCTTCATACATGCCATCCCCTCTGATGTGTCCATAGAGGTTTGTAAAACCCAATACAAAGCAAAACAAGAACCCGAAAAAAAAAAAAACATGTTCATAAAATTCAAACAGTATGTGCATCGTATGTGCTGTCAAAGAAATTAATTTGGCCTTATACTGTTTTACTATAGTACTACTTCAATTTGTCTTGTAGCCGTGGAATTTGAACGTGGTACGTATTTGATTAAAAAAACAACTCGAACGGTGCCATCCGACCGCTCGACCTGGGAAGAGAAAGAAAACCGCGATGACAATGTCCTCTTCACTTTATGGCCAAAAATCAGGATAGTTGTCACGACCATCAGGACGGAACAGGAGCCAGAGATTGTGTTTAACATAAAACGGGTTTTTACTTAGAACGTAGACACACACTCAAACTAAACTCAGAACAACTCGGGATAAACTCGGGAACCGGAAACGGAAGACTTAGGTGTGACGACAACAACCGACACGGGACAATGAAACAGGTGGAACTTATATACTACAAACGAGGTACAATAGACAACAGGTGAACCGGACAAACCATGTGACTACAAACACACCGGAAACATTGAAACACTGAAACACAGGGAACATGGGTATTGTAGTCCGTGAGTGACAAGCAACGAACGGAGACAAGGCAGTGACGAGCAGACGGACTCGTGACAATAATATTGTGTGGTAAGTCATTCAAAATGAATAAAACGCACTGAAGTTTACATAGTCATTTTGTGTCTTATATCAAATATACCCAAGTTATTCACAGATATTGGAGGAAAATTGCTTCAAATCTACCACACTTTTAACACGTATTAATGTTAATTATTAGAGTTGCCAAGCGTCTTTTCCCCAGACATCCGGGCGGATTTTATCAATTCACAATAATGTCCGGTTTTTCCTCTTCTTCAAAAGACTATTACACGTGTACGTAGGTTCGCCACCCGTGATTTAAATTATTTGAGAACGGAATATTTGAGAATGAAATTGCGCATCTCGTTTTGAAGCAATATGGGACGACTTTTGTCCCGTATTATTAATTTTTTTAAAACATTGTTCAAATTCAAACATTATTCATTATTCAAAAAAGTCTGACTACAATTGTTACATAATTAGGTTTTTGCTGATTTTTTTTTTAAGTGATTTTTTTTTATGTACAAAAAAAATTGAAGCACATTTGAAACATGAGCATTTGAACATGTTCATCAATATCCGAGAAGCTGGTCTGAATTTGTCTCGAGGCCGCGCTGATGGTCCTTTTTTTTGGAAATTAAAATACATGGTCACTCTACAATTATAGACTATGTGTATTGGTATTGGTAGCTTGAATAGGCCACAGTCAGTAAGCTACATAACTATCACTGGTTGTAACATAAATTACTGAACAAATAAAAGATACATTTTGTTATTTTAGGACGTTAATTTCTACTTCTTTAGTTATTTTGGTGAAAGTAACTTAAAAGTAAAACAGAAGTAATGTAATATATTACATTTCTGAGTCAGTAATATTGTAATGTAACTTATTACTTTTTACAAACAGTAATAAGCAATATGTGACGAATTACAGTTTCGGTGTAACTTGCACAACACAGCGTCTCGTTGCAAATTAAACACATTGGTTTTCTGCTGCACAACTGCATATTTCTCTGTCCACTCACTCTTAAACTCGCGGTTTTCAAAGAAAACTTTCTTATTGATGGCCAATTTTAAGCACGCCAAGGTAAAAAGAACAAAGCAAAAAATGTCAGCTATCAATGTAATTGCAGGCGATAGTGCGCAGATGCCTGGTGTGTGTACATCTTGGAATAAAAATTGCGTGCTCCGTTGAAAACTCATTTGGAATATGATTACAAAAGTAGCATGTTGTTTTAGGCGTCGGTCCAAATGTAATCGTGTCTGTGGGACCTGAGTCCGCCTATTGAGTACCACTGGTCCAAAATCTCACCTGGATCCTGCAAATAGGGTTCCCTTTCAAGGTCAATGTTCAAGTTTTTTCCAGCACCACACAGTTGTAGTAAAATTTATATACAAAACTAAATCTAAATATCGAAATCAAAATGAAATATTACCATTTTGGCGAAAGGTTTTGTGGCATTGGTTGGAAAAAATGGACATTACATTTTAGTAGACTTTACTGACATTATTGGCAAAATGTGTATTCTAACTTAAAGTAAGACATTAAACATCTGCCATTCTTTTCCATTCACAAGTGTGTTTTGGTTTAACACTATCTGCACTTTTAATCAGACCTGGATCATAGGGTGCTTTCACATATAGCTCGTTTTTTAAGTGAACCGAACCCAGATCGTTTAAAGTGAGCCAGAAAGAGAACCAGTGGAAAGTGATCCCAGTCCTTTTGCTGTTCACAACCAAGTGGACTCAGAAGAGAACCCAGTTCTGTTTTCGGTCCTCTTCAGCAGTGAAGAGATCCCAGACCCTTTCTTGTTCACACATGAATCTGTTCTTTCCGCGATCTCGCCCCTTAATTGTTGTACGTTGCTTAATGTGCTTCCGTTAATACACATTTTCTTCATTTTTTGTGAGATCAAAAGAAAAACTTTAATTTAATAGGAATAAAAACGTTTTTTAAATTTATAACGGAACGGTTTTTAAGGGTTGAGAAGAGTTGTCATCTCACGTTTGCTTTTCCATTTTTCGCTTGCAAGTACGTTTGTTTTATTTATTTTTTTCGTTCGTTTTCGTTTGGTTTTCTGGCACTAATCTGATTCCATAGTTTTCTTCCTTTAAGTATTATGATGACGTAACGGATTTGCGGGTAACCGAAACCTCCGGGTGCGGCGCGCACAGCGAAGCGAACAGTGAAGTGGACTGAGATCTCTTCGCTTTCACATATCACAAAGTTATCGAACCACAAACGGTCCCGCAAACGAACCGCTCTCAGACCACCTCCGGAGGTGGACCAGGCACGGATCGCATTCGGGACCGTTTAGGGGGGTCTGAGATCACTTGGTGTGTTCACATATACACCCCGAATCGCTCCGAGTGCGTTTGAAAGGGTTAAACGAGCTAGGTGTGAAAGCACCCATAGTGATCATTGGCTGTTTATTTATAAACTCACTTTATGAAGGTGGAAGAACCGCCTAAGTTCGAATCCTGTCCAGAAGACGTGCACTTATCCAGATTACAAGCATTTTCAAGCACTTAATTTAAAATTCAAGCATTTTCAAGGCCTTGAAAACAAAGTATTGAAATTCAAGCATTTTTGAGGATTCAAAGCACCAGTAAGAACCCTGTCAGACTGTGCAAAGTTGTGGAGCCCAGACAAAGGTCCCCACAACAAGGGGTTGACCACACACACATTGGTCAGTGTTAAACAGTGATGCTGAGGGGCAGATTCTGTCCAGCTTAACTTAAGGAACCTCGGTGAGCACAAATACATTCCACAAACAGTTTAACTGCTTCATCTTTAGGCCACGACTGTCATTTAACGGACAATTAAAGGCTTTTCCTTTTCCCAGCATTAATACTGCTACAGAGAACCACACGGCTCCTCTAGCTGGACATTTACACAAGGATTGATGCGCGGTTGTTTGTTAGGCGCGTTGTTGGGACGCTAACTCCTGATTGGCTACTCCTGCTCCTGGCTCCGTGCAGAAGAGTGAGCTGAGTTGGTACAGCAGGCCTCAATCTCTCACAGAGGTCATGAATAAGCTTCTTCAGAGCAGTCAGTTATTGACCGGCTTCACCTCTATAAATCGCTGTAATGTGCGGCGCTTCATCAGGTCCGGGCCGACGTGCCTGTTGGGCTCCACGTCTCTCCAGTCCATTCGTCTGCTTCATAATCCTGAACACATCTGCTCTCTCTCGCTCCCATCCTGATTGGGTATTGACAAGGAATCAAAGCGGAATAACGTATGGAGTGTCCTGGGGCTCCAGCGCCTCAGCCTCGGGACACCAGCGCCGCTACATCCGCATTTAACAATAGCAGAGTCACAGGTGAAGACACACTGGGCCTCAGACTGGAGTTGATTCCATCTGCGTGACTCAATAATGGACGAGGAGTGGCGTAATCACTGCGCCTCAGATGCCTTTGCTCAGAAGGTGATGGCGTGGACCATAGAAAGTTTGTTTTTTTTTCCTTCAGGGCTATTCAATCAATGGAGGCTGCTCTCAGCCCGACCCGGTGTCTCTGAAATGGGTTTGCTATTGATTTTCGTAACTACCCTGTTAGGTGACGTTCTGGCGTAACGTGTGCTTTCTCGATGAGAGCCGCCCCGAGCAGGTTATTGAGGTGATAACTGTCATTTGCTGGAACAGAAAAGCAATCATGGCTTTTTCATTACTTACTGTTTTGTCCCCCTCACTAGCTAACAGTGGGATCGCTTGACATATTATGGCTTCTGTGATTTACCTGCGCTGTTA
This sequence comes from Paedocypris micromegethes, assembly GCA_028031935.1. Classification (NCBI taxonomy): domain Eukaryota; kingdom Metazoa; phylum Chordata; class Actinopteri; order Cypriniformes; genus Paedocypris; species Paedocypris micromegethes. The sequence goes on from CM051496.1 coordinate 29,861,938, forward strand.
AATTAAGTGCTGGAATATCAAGTTGTAGCTTTGAAGAAATAAACCTCCACGAGTCGGACGGCCGGTAGGTCAGAGTAGAGCAGGGGGCTGATTACGGTTGTAGGGGTCTTGTCATTGCGGAGGGCCGGGAGCTTGGGTTTAACCTTTTCTTTTGCTTTTTCTTTGGCACTGCAGACTAAGAAGACATTTTACAATCTAATTGGACCAATCAGTCAAATGAGCATTAATTCACTGAGTGATACATTTAACCGTGAAGTTTTTGGGATTCAAATTGAAATGTTCAAATTGTATTGGTCACATACGTATCCAGACATGTTACGACATGTAGCGAAAGACTTTTGTCAAATGTTTTTTACAAAATGTTGTCAGTTTATCAGGAGTGGTTAATCACTTCCCTAATTGTCAATAAGAGTAAGAGTGAAAAATACTAGACTGACAAAAAATATCTAGATCATCTAGAACATCTTCTGTACATTCCTCTGCATCTTCTGGATTTCGTCTTCTGAGAAAAGTTTTAAATAGAGCAGGTACAAACTTTGGTTACGGAGAAAAATGCAAAAGTTTTTGTAGATAATTACATGAAATACTGTATATAATTACCCCTCAATATAAAGCCTACATTACCCATCATCCCCAGCTGGAGCTTAAAGTATCTTGTGAACACTTCTCCACAGGTTCTGAGATGTTACAACATAGTACAATTAAAATACAATGTATTTTTAATATCTGATGCAGAAGAAATCCATTGTAAAATGCATTTTACATTTGATTACTGTAATACTGTTGCACATAACTGTAATGCTCTTCTAGATTACTGTAATCACCTGAGATTCCTATGAGGAGTTGATTTTACATTATTTACAGTAGGTCATCATGGGCTTATTTATATTCATAGAGCTGCTTGTTTGGATCATATAGTTTAATGGAATTATATTGACACTAATGTCCTCTCTCTTTGTCTCTCTCTCTCTCCTCTTTTTTACCCTCTCTATCCTTATCTTTCCGCTCCTGTCTCCTCTCTCTTTCTTTCTGTCTGTCTCTTTCTCCTCTTTCTCTCTCTCATGTCTTTTTTCACTCTCTCAATCAATATATGTCTCTCCTCTCTCTTTCTTTCTTTTAGTCTCTCTCTGATACTCCCTTTTTATCGCCCATTCTCTCTCTCTCTCTCTCTTTCTCTCTCTCTCTCTCTCCTCTCTCTCTCTCTCTCTCTCTCTCTCTCTCTCTCTCTCTCTCTCTCTCTCTCTCTCTTTACCAGCTCTCTATCTATATCTTGCCTATCTCTGTCCTCTCTCTCTTTCTCTTTATCTCCTTTTTTCACATCCGATTTTTTTGTCTTCCAATAACTCTGCCTTTTCCTCTCTCCAAATGTCTTTCTCCTTCTCTCTATAATTCCATAAAATTATATCCTTTAGTGGAAAATGAATTGTCTTTGGCCTAAACTTTTGTACACACACTCATAGACTGTGAAGTGAACACGCACAAACACAGAGCAGTGGGTAATTTTAATGTGTGCTATATGGTGGTCTTGCTCAAGAATGAGCACTCAGTTGCAGAACCAATAGGAGTAAGATTCGAACCTGCAACTCCCGGTTGGCAAGTCCACCTCCCTAAAAGTCACTTGTAGAGTTTTTGATGAAGATTCATCCAGCGGAGAGAAAATATCCCTTTCCTACTTAAACTAGAGAACTGACGGTGCAATGCCTCCCATTCGTTTGACCTCTTTACGACTTTTTAAACTGGTCCAATCACTTTCCCTAATTGTCACATTATAGACTTGAACTTGAACTTTCTGAAGGGTGTAAGAATAATCGAACAATCTTGCTCTCGTGCAGGGATCCCCCGATTGCAAGGAATGGCAGGGATAATGTCATTAATGCAGTTCCTTACATCAGCCGCTCAATGTGACCTCCATTATTCTCCATCAGCCCGTACGTCGCGACGTCCCGCCAGGCGGCCCTTGCCCCGCGATCCGGCGGTATGGCTTCATCAGACGCCCGGCCTCATCTTCCTTGTGCCACTCCCTCCGAAGGTGTTACGGACGGTTTCCAGCAAGTCCATTCCATGGATGGCTGCCCTAATTGAGAATAATGAGGGTCACATTGAACATATGGTCGCTGTTGAGTCCCCTGCCCCGCTTCTCCTTGAATCAAACACGGCTTCGGTCTAAGCGCCACATCACAGGCAATCATCGCTGTCGTGCCTTTTAATGAGAGGATGCCCACTGCTTGGGCGAAGGGCAGCGGCGTGGAGTGCAAAATCCTTGGAGAGTCTTCGCCCGGTGTCATTGGAGTTTGCCAGCCGATATCGCGCTACAACGCTGTCAGAGGACGTTTAATGTTGGCTGCATTATAAATGTACCGCGAGGAGTTTATGGCTCTCGGGAGCGACATCTGATCCACTTCACTTGCAGAATAAATCTCAAGAGCTGCCCAGACAAGTCACATCTCTTTAATTTAAGACCTGTTGCGAAAGGCTTGATCTGGGTTCTGGTTTGAAGCGATTCAGAAGATGAGGCGTGTGTCGTCATATGGAAAGGAAATAGTGGAGGGTCTTAGTTCAGACAGGGCCGATCTGTATTTGGCTTGAACTGGTCCCACCTCAGGATCATGACTCATGGCTTCTACATCGCCCTTGCTCAAGGCGCAGGAGCATCACTTGATTGGTCCGGGTCTGGGTTTGGTGTAGAACAACTTTAGGAGGTAGAGTCACTGACCTGCGGATTGACTCAGTCTCGAGGTCTCCGGGAGCTTGGCTCGGGTTTCAGCAGAAACAGGTGCAGTCAAAATATTTCAGCAGCAAGTACAGAATCTGTGACTTACGACTTGGTGATGTTTCATGAGCGAATGAGATGACGACCATCGGGACTTCCGATAACTCCGCAACTTAAATGAAATATTTCAAGAATATATACGTGTGTATATGTGTATATATATATATATATATATATATATATATATATATATATATATATATATATATACAGGGGGATCCGTTCAACTGGCAGATTTTCAGCTGTGTTATCATTTTCTACAACTACAGAAGGGAATGAAAAATCATGAGAGAAATAAAAGAGAGATGGATGTTGGAGCGACAGAGTAAATCCTGAATTGTTTGCTCCAGTGTGTATAGTCTGTAAATCTATAATCTCTCTCTCTATCCCTCTCTTTCTCTATCTCTCTGTCTCTATCTCCTCTTTTTTCACCCTCTCTATCTATATCTTTCTGCCCCTCTCTCTGCACTCTCTTTCTTTCTCTCTCTAACACCCTTTTATCGCCTTTTCTTCATTCACTCTGTCCTCTTTTTTCGATCTCTTTCTCTAACTCTCTATCTATTGCCTACTCTCTCTCGCCCCTCTCTTTCTCTTCTTTTTCACCCTTTCTATCTATATATTTCCGCCCCTCTCTCTCCTCTTTCTCTCTTTTCTGTCTCTTTTATTCTTCCTTTTTATTGCTCTCTCTCTCTTTTTCTCTTTATTTCCTTTTTTCAGTCCCGCACTCTCTCTGTTTCAATCAATCTGTCTTTCCCTCTCTCTTAATGTCTCTCTCTCTCTCTCTCTCTCTCTCTCTCCTCTTTTTTACCCTCTCTATCTATATCTTTCTGCCCCTCTCTCTCACACTCTCAGTTTCTCTCTCTCTTTCTGTATCTCTCTCTCCTCTTTTTTCACCATCTAATTATATCTTTCTTCCCCTCTCTCTCCTCTCTCATTCTTTCTCTCTATCTCTCACTCTCTGTCTCCCTCCTCTTTTTTTCACCGTCTATCTATATCTTTCTGCCCCTTTCTCTCCTCTCTCTTTCTTTCTTTCTTTCTTTCTTTCTTTCAGTCTGTCTCTCTCTCTCTAACTCCCTTTTATCACATACTCTCTATCTTCCCTTTCTCTCTCTCCTAATGTCTTTCACCCTCTCTCTCTGTCTCTTTTAGTCTTTCTGTCTCTCTCTCTCTCCCTCTCTGCAGACCTATAATATTTTGGCTTGGAGTGCTGTAGCATTAGCGTCACACACGGTGGACTTCCAAGCAAAGCTTTAGAGGTCAGCAGATAAATGAGGTTCTTTCCTTCATGTTCTGATAGTTCTTCACTGCCGTCTTGTCTGAAGAACATCCAGAATAAACCGTGTTTATCTCGGCCGGATCTATATTTCAGCTTTTAATTGAATTACTTTGATACAGACTAAAAGCCGGCGCTCTAATAACATGCCAGTTACAGCACAGACTTAGTTTGAGTAAATATGAATCTACGGCTGTAATTTATGGTTGGGAAAACCAGCGGCCGCTTCCCTTGACACCATTGATTATTAATTGGGGGTTTGTGTAGGAGAGCGAGTCATTCAGAGCGTCTGAGAAAGGTGGGTAAGCGTTTGTCATGAGCTCTCTCTCTCTCTCTCTGTCCCTCCCTCTCCCTAGCTCCCTTTCACTCTCCCTCTCTTGTTCTTCTCTCCTTCTCTCACTACTTTCTTTCTGTCTCTCTTTTTCTCTCTCTCTTCTCCTCTTCCTCTCTCCATCTCTCACTTCTCTCACTCTCTCTCTCTCTCTCTTCTCTCTCTCTCTCGCCCCTCTCTCTCGCTCCTCCGCTTTGTTCACTCCACTTCTCTCTCTCTCTCTCTTTTCATCCTTCCTCCTTCCCTTTCCATCTCTTTTCCCTTCTCCTCTTTTTGCCAAATCTTTTCTCTCTCCCTCCTTTCTCTCTACTCTCTCTCTCTCTCTTCTTCTCTCTTCTTTCTCCCTCTACTTTCTCTTTCTCTCTCTCTCTCTCCTCTTTCTACTCTCTCCTTCTCTTCTTCACTCCATCTCTCACTTCTCTCTCTTCCCTCTTTCTTTCCCTTCCTCCCTTCTCTCTCTCTCGTTCGCTCAATCCTTTTTCCTCTCTTCCTTTTTTCTCTCTCCCCCTTTCTTTTTCACTCTCCCTGCCCCTCTCTAGCTCACTTTCTCCCTCTCTTCTTCTTCTTCCCTCCTTCCTTCAGCTACTTCTACTACTCTCTCTCTCTTTCTCTCT
>CM051496.1:29872055-29930619 GCA_028031935.1 Paedocypris micromegethes
AGAGAGAGAGAGAGAGAGAGACCGATAGTCAGAGAAAGAGAGAGATAAAATGTGTGTGTGTCTTTCTCTCTCCGTCTCTCTCTGTCAGGCTCTCTCTCTCTCTGTCTTTCTCTCAGAGGCTGATAGTCTATCTCTTTCTCTGTCTATCTCTCTCTCTCTAAATCACTCACTCACTCACCCCCCCCCCCNNNCTCTCTCTCTCGTGCGAGTTTGACAGATGCTGGTGCCCGTGACCATGTGCTCTGAACAGCAGAGGTGCTGAACTGCAGATTGCGGTGGTGGGTTTGAGGTGAGGCGAGGAGGCCAGTCCGGACAGAGGTTGAGATTCTGGGCTCTGTAGCTTTAATTTATGATGGATGAGTCCAGAGGAAAGGTCACACGCTGATAAATATGAGAGTGTTTGACTAGGGAGGTCATCAATTATGCCCGCGGCTGCTAACGCTCCATCTCGCGGATGAAATGGATCTCTGCGATACAAGAAAGCTATCTCTCAGAAAACCGTGCTGTATTAATCAGTGTGACGTCCTGTTCAGAGAAGAGTCGGAAATCCACACCGGCTCTGAAATAAATTTGCTAATTCTGCAGGACTGAAAAGCTTTATAAACGTGTGCAGTTGCTGTAGATTGTACTTAGCCCAAATCATCTTTACTTTGCAGTCATTTAGCGCACACTTTTATCAAAAGCGACTTACATGTCATTACAGTTTTTACAAACCAACCTACTGAGCTACTGGGTAAGCAAAAATCTATCAAACTTTTAAAATCTATAAAATGTATCATAAAAATACATTTAAACAAAATAGGATATACAAGATATTTAAATCATAATATCAAAGTAAACACACACATATATATATATATATATATATATATATATATATATATATATATATATATATAAATCGTTCAAAAAGATAAAATCCATCACACTGTAAAAGAATAATAAACATCTGTAAACATTGGCAGCTTCGGTCTCCAGTGGCATTATCTTTTAGATATATATATAAAGATATTAGATGTTTTTTTCTTTGATGAGTGACAAAAGCTGTTATTCCTGAGAATTGGTTCAGTTTCGTGGTGTAAAGTAATTAAGTAAATGGACTTTAAAAATGTACTCAAGTATTTCTGGCTACTTTGTACTTGTACTGATTAACAAAAATATAAGACACTTTTACTCTCTACTTGACTACATTTTATACATGTCTCACATGTATAACTACTACATTATAACTACAAATGTATAACTACATGTATAACTACACATGTCTTTAGTCTACTACATTTGAATGGACACTTACTGTTACTCGTTATATTGTGATTAAGCTCGACAAGTCTGTATCTTTTTTAGATTAGGATTATAAAAAATACATTAAAATTCCGCAATTCTTGTTGCTTTGTGAGCCTAAACTCAGTACGTGTAAAATGTTTCCTTTCATTTTGGACACTTTGTAAATTTTACTCAAGTCTTCTTTGAATTATACATTTTTTGTAATTTATTACAGTAAGGTATTCATACTTTTACTCAAGTATGGTTTTCAGGTACTCTTTACTCCTCTAGTCAAGTTTAATGGACTATAAATAAACAGTCGAAGACTTAAATTCAGGAAATAAGCCAAACTACCGGAATCACAAAAATATAGGAACAGGAACTAGATCCAGACATCGCTCAACATGTAACCCGGGAAATACGATTCTTCTCTAAAATACGGAGACAGAGTGAATACTGATGACGTCCATCCTGATCTGCGTTTGCCTGTCACGCGAGAGAGTTCCACAACTAGAATCTGAAGTCCGTAATCCAGTATTTGTCCGAGTTTTATCATCGAGCAGAATTTCTCAGTTTTTTCATCAGATTGCTTCATTTTGACCTTTCCCCTCCACGTCTCCACAGTTTCTAGTAGCTTCTTTCAGTGCAGCTAGTTAGCAACATCTGTCAGCGTCGTCTGATTGCAGTGAGAGATAACGTATAGTTTCCTTTCAAGTCTTCTGCGTCCGCTCCCTGATGGAGATTCTGTCTGTATTCAGAGTTTAGTTTCAAGCCAAGAGTCTTCTATCAGTTTCATCTCCAGTCTGAATGACAGACACTTCAGCTCCTCCACATGACTTAAGCGACACGGGTTTGACCTTTGACCCGGCCCCCATCCGTTCATCATTCCATTCTTTACGCGTTCTTCTCTTTCCCCATCAGCTGCCTCCTCTGGCTGTTATTGGCCAGGGCTATTGTTTCTAGAAGAACTCGGATTTGGAGGAGAAAAGACAGCGATGATTGGGTGAGAAAGTGCAGGAGAGAGAAGGGAAGTCGGCCTGGTAAATCTCGCAGTGAAGCGTTCGGTCTGCCCGCAGAAATAATGGTCTTTTTATTCAGCTGACAAGCAGCAGTGATGTTGAGCTCTCCCAATCGATAGACCTCTATTGTCTGAGCACGAGGGCCGATAGACAAAAAACCCTCTTGAATTATCTCCTACAGCTCCAAAACAGCTGTTTTTCAGCGTCTCGGAAAAGATAAAGAAATATATTAAGGAGCCAGTGGACCATTCTTGACCCCAAATGAAAATTTATTGCCCCAGAGCCACCACTAATGGCACGGCATTCACCAGCCGGGCGGTTCTGCTCACAGAAGCAGACGTATGGGCACTTCTACCGAGTCCTTTCATTCATTAGCTTCTACTTTACAACCAAACGTCTTGTAAACCAGAGAGGCAAAAGGAGAGCGGGACAAAGGCGACACGTTATCTCCAGGAGCAAGCCATCAAAATACGTCTTCCTTTCATGGCTTCAAATGTGTGAAAAAGCAAATCTTCTTCTCCCTCATTATGTGTCCACATCCCATAATGTCCACAAACATCCGTGTCATAGATCCGTATCTGGCAACTGACCCTCGGCAACCAGAGGCCTTCTGAAGACACGGTCCAGGGTTTCATCGTGGCCATGGCTTATCGATCTCCTCGGGTGGAGTGGAAGCGGCGGGGTCGGCTTGGCTCCAGCTGACTCAGGCCTATTGGCGTGATATGGGCAGAATCAATTGTCTCCAAAGGCCAGTTTTCTGCATGACAATGTCTGTCCTCATGGGGCTTCGTTGAATGGAGGCTGTCGTGTTGAGTGCAATTACTCCAACCGTTTCAAATAGGATTGTCTTATTCTCGACCACTGAGACCGGACAGAGAGAATGGCGAGTGTCTCCGAATTAAAGCCGCATTTTTTTTTTTGGCAGCGTTTTGCAGATCAGCAATGACCCGGTAATGTCGGCGGAAAATGGTTTGAGTTTTGTCACAAGTGTGCTCGTCCTTCGGCCGAGGGATTGAGATTGGGCAGCGATTAGCACCTAGTCAAGCATCAATTCAAGAAGCCCGACTTCAATTTAATGCTCTTTTGAACTCATTCACAAAAACGCTTGATAGCTGTAATACGTATTCTCGTTTAACCAGATACAGCACTTAAACCAGCCGCTCAGCAAATCTCAGCCCGGGTTCTGCTAAACCCAAGGCTCTTCCTCCCATCGGCTGGACTCTGCCGGACGCTGCTTCACTTTATCAGCTCCGGAGGAATTGAAAAAAAGTGATTGCGTGAGAGCCGTCTGTTCTCAGAAATGTCCAGATTCTGGCTTCATGTCGACTGCTTCGGATGATAACGTCATCAACTAATGTCAGTCAAACTTCCGTTGGAAATATCATTTCAGATGAAGAAGATCAAGAAAATGACGTGATGTGACAATCAGAACAAACAAAGATTCCAAACTCAACAATTACAATGAAAAGGATTTTATTATTGTTTTCAGGATCAGGATCAGAATTCCAAAATCTGTGAAATAAACTCTTACATTTGAATATATCATAAAAATAAAGATAAAAAATGAAGAACTAAAAACTAACCACAAAACAGCCTGTTAAGTAAATTCTGTATAATTTATATATGTTCACTCAATTTATTAACAGCAGTTTTAACAGCAACAATAGTACTTAGAAAGAGGCATCTCAGTTATTGAATACAAGTTATTGCATTGAATTGAAAAATGCTTTGTATATTAAATGTGTTTTTAGACGTCATTTGCGAAACAAGCCTTTATTCTAAACTTTCATATTAACTTCACTGAAACTAAAACTAACACAGTAGTCATAAACATAAGAAATGTTTGTAAAGAAAAAAGAAAGTGAGGTGATTGCCATTATGGCCACTAGGGACCGTATCGAAATCCATGGCAGAACCAGCCAGAGGGGGATTCAAACCTGCAACCGAGTCCAAGTCCGCTACCCTGGACCACAACTGTAATTTGATAATCAATACAACGATATTTAGAGACACTAAATAGTGCACAGGGTAGCGCGGTTGTTCATCACAATCAATATCACCACGAATAAACCAGATTTACAACAGCTTTAGTTTGACTTTGGCAGTTTATTCGACAAAGCAATCTGTCTTGCAGCAGCACATTCTGAGAAGGGAAGTCAACTTGTGTCGAATTGAGATGACGGGAAGTGGCGAAAATATCTCAAATATTGCTGATATTTTACAAAATTGCAAAGGCAGCAATATTTTGCATATTGAAACTTATTGACTACTGAATGTCAACCCAAAAATGGAAACACAAAATTCCTCCAGTGTTGGGCAAACTACTTACAAAATGTAATAAGCTAATCTACTCGCTAACCTGCAATAAATGTAGTGAAGCTATCCTCTGAGAAATGTAGCAAAGCTAAGTAACAACAACATGGCAAAAGTACATTCTACATTCAAAACTACATTCAAAGTACTTCAATATATGTATAAATTGACCTTCATTCCAAGTCAACGCTTCACTAAAACTGCCAATGAAACAGCAAGAATAACAATTCCATTTAATTCTCAAATGTATAATAAAATTCCAAACAGTTTAAATACATTTAATCAAATATGACCAAAAAACAACAATAAACATGTTCCACACAATTAAACAGGTGCTTCCATCACCGCACTTTGCATCACTGCAATTCGGTATAAAAATGTATATAAAATGGATGGCATTTTATATTTTTACTGACACTGGAAAGTGTACTGGATATTTCCATTACCTTAAAACATTCAAATTAACCTTACAGCATTCAAATTCATAAATACACTGGATTTAATCCAGAATTACTTAACTCAGTGTCAGGCACTTTATTCTGTCCTCACACACGATTGGCCAAATTGTGCACCCATCAAAAAAGTTATAGGAGCCGTTTTTTGTCGTTTGCTACAAAGCATCGACTCTTAAAGCATCGGCTTGTTCGCGAGACGCAAACTAGTGCAGCGCCACAAATGTGAAACTTCAACGTAAATGCAGCTTTAGTAAAATGTAGCTTGTGCAGACGCTACTTCGCTACGTGAGCAAACAAATAGCTTTGCTACTGAAAAGCTATTTGAATCAGAAAATAGCGAAGATACCACCAAGCTACAGAAAAGTGTACTTAAGCTAACACTGCCCAACACTGAATTTCTCCCATGTCTTTCTCCAAATCATTTCTTCACCAGAGCTCATGAACCGAGGCCTGGATTATATTGAGAGAAGGAAAGGTACATGTGCCATTCCTGACTGAATGAGTCTGTAAAGACCTGATGAAAATGATTCCTCTCTATGAGGTTGAATGGCGGTTGGAATGTGTGTTATCAGGATGGTGTGGCTGACAGACGCTGCGGTCGTCACTGGACTTCAGCCTCTGCTGAGTGACTGGAACCTGGTGCTGCTGGATTGGATTTCCGGAAACGCCAGTTCTTCTCACCAAATCCTGCAATTTATCGTTGGGGAGTAAAGCCAGACAATATTTTCACCCATTCAACTATTTTTACCCATTCTGATCCGGTGCTCTCGTCAGCTCTAATCACTCAATTTTGCTTTTTTGACTGCAATATAATAAATTAATAATGTGCTAGATTTATTGCTGACATGGGTAGCACTGACATGATTTAATTACACGTTCAAAAAGTTTGGGGTGATTTTAAAATGTCTTTAGTTTTGAAAGAAAAGCACTGTTTTTGTCAATGAAAATAACTTTAAACTAATCAGCAGTACACTCTATACATTGCTAATTTGGTAAATAACTGTTCTAGCTGTAAATGTCTGGTTTTTGGTGCAATACATAATGTATCTACATAAGTGTGTAGAGGCCCATTTCCAGCAATGATCACTCCAGTGTTTTAATGCTACAGTATGTGTTTGCTAATTGTGTCAGAAGGATAATGGATGTTTGTAAAAGCCTTGTTTGATCATGTTAGCGCTGCTGGAAACTGTTTAGCTGGTTAAAGAAGCTATAAAACTGACCTTCGTTTGAGCAGGTTGAGAATCTGGAGCATCGATGACTTTTAATGGAACACGCAAAATTGTCCACCCCTAACTTCTGAAGGGTAGTGTAGAATCAAGAGATGGTTGATGTCGTTTAACAACTGTCATCGCAGCTAGAGGAAGGACCCATGTGCACAGCACGGACGAGGCGAGACTCACAGGATTAACGGTCCAAATAGTGTTCAAAGGCAGGTAGACATCGGTACATGAAAAGATCCAAAAATCAAGGGCAAGGCAAGCTAAACGGCTAGACATACACAAACAAGAGCTGGACAAGACTAGACTAGGCTAGACAATGCAGGATCAAACGGCGAGAGTGACAGGAAAAACATCTGACAAACTAGCAACGACATGATAAACAGCACAACGAACAGCTGAAACTAATAACACGGACACTAAGGGAATAAACAAGAAACAGCTGAGAATGAAACGCAGAACAACTGAACACCAATGCGAACGGTGGCAGCGTGAAACCGGAAGTAAAACAAAGCTAAACAGGAAGAATCAAAATAATAGTTTGTGACGGCTAGAAACAGATCGAGACGGTGACAAAATAAAAGCCCCGCACAGCTTTGACCCGGGATCTGTGACAGTTGGTTTCTAATTGGAGGCAATTTAATTGATTTTCGGGCTTGACCTGGCTCACATCAATTAGTCAAGTTATTAGGCTCATGAAGTCATGAACTCATGAAAGGATTAAACGCGATTAAACAAATTTAATTAATCACATGAGTTAACGTGTTAACTTTATATAACTATATATATATATATATATATATATATATATATACACCCTAATATATATATACACACCCTTTGAAAATGAATATCTCCGCGGGGACAACGCGTGCGGCAGGGAGATGTTTAACATTACTTTAATAAAGAATACTACTTGAAAAAAAGTGTTTTAAAAGTCTGAATAAGTGTTTAATAAATATGTAAATGTTGTTTCTCCACTTCGCGGAAATTCACTTATTGCGGTCAGGCTTGGAACGTTTCTACCGCAATAAACGAGGGATTACTGTATATATATATATATATATATATATATATATATATATATATATATATATATATATATATATATACTGTACTTACTCGCTTTTAAGTCGATCCGCTTATAAGTCGACCCCCCAACTTCAGCTGTGAGATTGTGGTATTCTGTTTAGACCCTAAAGACAGGGGAATACTGACACTGACGAAGGGTGAAGAAGAGATGAGTTCCAACACAGTTCGTTGAAGGAAGGGGAGTCTATGCGAGATGAACCTGAACGTCGACAGAAAATGACACTGTGGAAGCAGAGTGACTATATACCTGAATGACAAGTGGTATCAGGTGAGGGAGATGATTGACAGAGTGCTGATGCAGATGAGTGACAGCCGTGTGGTGAGGACGTTGCCGGAGATGGTGACATCATAGGAGGAGTTGTAACACAGGGCTACTTTTACAATAAAATAAAATAAGAAAGTATAAAAATGTTCAAATGAAACGCTTAACTTTAAAAATAAATGATAAAGGAAGAAAATTAATTAAAAAAAAAAAACGTTACCTCCTTTTCCATCTCCACTCGAAAGTTTTAACTGATAAACAAAAAAACAATCTAAACATATCCCAAGATTTTTTGGTTTGTGTAAAACAAACTATATGTGAAAGCACCCAATCCTTTTTCTGTTTCACCCTTCCAACTTTCTTTCTCCAGTCTCGTCTGTCTCACTCTCCCTTTGTCCTCGGTCGTCGATGTGTCTGTTTCTCTCTCTCTCACTCTCTCTTAATTTCAATGCAATTACTGTAACTGCAATCGCTATTAATTTCTTTACAACTTCAAACTTTCTGTAATCTCCCGATGTCTTGAGATCGCATGCGAGGCAAATGTGTTTTCACATGCACTTATCTTAAAGTGGCCCCGCCAGAACCGGACAACAGAATTCAATAGCCAGAAACGTAAAACTCAGATCAAGGATTCAGGAACCCTGGGATTTAACCGGCATAATGATTCATTAAGAAACATCATTATGCGCATCTTTAAATCATGCTGCTTCATTAATCACAGCTGGTTGTTGTCCACATGCGCCAAGTCTCCTGCTGCAGGGTCGCATCATGTCAGAATCCAGGGGATCCACATCACAGTGCCCAATGAATCAAACTAGTGCGGACATCAACATTGTTTTCCATCTGTTTTCACAATGGAGGACTTTCCATGATTCCCAAGAAAAATTGCCATGATCATGCCTTGCATCAGAATCAGAATTAAGACAATATCAAGGTTGTTATGGTGACAGAGGTGGAGAGCTTCTCAAATACTTGTGGTGTCATGGTAGCGTCTTCCTTCGTACCTAGGAAAGGAAGCAGTTAGCAAGACACACAGAGAAGCCCAATACATGTGATTAGACACTGTCCTGGAATTTATTTGAAGGTGCTAAGGTGGGGTCAGTTTTTTTCACTGGAGCAGCTGGTTTCCTTGAGGGAAAATCATGACCAAAGTGCCCAGTTCTTCCCAAAAGAGTTTACTCGGATGGCCTTGCAGGGAGATAAGATGTGCAATGGTTGCAGACAGGATCCCGAGGTGATAATCGGCTCCCAAGGTGCAGGGAGAATGGGGACGAGTAGAAACAGAGAATTTATTGATTCCATAAATCAAAAAAATAAAAACATAGCACAATTGTATTGGTCTAAGCACTCCTACTGTAGTAGGAGTGTAGAAGTAGTTTCTCCACCTCCCACAGCTTAGCAGAATGACCTACCACTAGCATTGTCCATGTGCTCCTGTTCTACCACAGAGCATGACTGGGATGTCAGAAATCAAATCATCGATGCATCCTGATGTAATACAGACATCTGTATACTCTGCAAGAATCTACTTAAATTGTATGGTTACTGAGGGGGAAAATTTCATGGATTTTATCAGGTTCTAAAACAGACTCAACGTGATCTCTATAAGTGAAATGGGAGTTTTAACCCTAGTTTGCCATCCCTGGGGCAGCAACCCAGACCTCAAAGTGATGCTGCATAGGTGCGTCAGACGGTTTGCAAGCATCTCCCTGAGATTACACTAGATGTGGACAAAACAGGAAATTAACCACCCGCAAGAGGACACATAAAGGACTGGTGAAACGTAGATAGCAGTTGTGAGGAGATGTCGCAGCGACCCAATACCTCGGGATAGAATATGGTTATCAAGACGTGGATAGCCAACTGGCTGAATTGAACAAAGCTCCAAACCTGTGTTGGAGGTTGAGCACTACCGACCCAAGTAGGTTGGGCTTTCCTCCAGACACAGTTTGGGATCTGGAACACAACTCATTCAAAGAGGTTCCACTCTCTTATACTCTTGAGTTGCCAATGAAGGAAAAATGTTGAGCGGCAGTGCGCTGTGAGCTTCTGTCTTGAAGCTCTCCGAGTTCCTTCTGGGTGACAGAGCTATCTGAATCTCAATTCAGCCGCTTGTATCCGTGACCTTGTCCTTCCGGTCATGACCCCCAACAAAGTAGCCAAAAATACTCAAGTAAAGTAATAAAGTTCTTTCACTGAAGTACTTCTCACTCCTGGTAAAAGGTCATCAAGCATCAAGCATTGGTCTTCTTATTGGCCCAGAAAAAGCACAAAAGCCGATGGACACAATTTGCGCTACCATGTCAAGTGAACTGACAGGGAATGTGGGTCATTATAAACATGATTGTTTTTAATTACATTTCTTCCCAAATAACACAATGAACCTGATACCACTGAAACGGACAAAAATGGTCTTTATACTGCAGCACAGTGTTCGCCTCTACTGCATCTCGCTGCATCAGAAATGGTGTGACAGCATTGTAATGGTTGCCCGGAAGGAGGGATGGAAAAGCTCAGCGTGAGACGGTCTCACACCAAGAAGAGTGGTTTCAAACACGTGGTAATTCTAGGTCCGTAATTGAACCGGTTATAATCATCCACGGGAGATAATATTAAGTTTTAGTAGACGTGTGAAAAGCAGAGTCCATAATTCATCATGCTGGCTGCAATGTGAAGCTGAAATATGAAGGCCGCGTTTTCCCTCTGTCATAATGACAACTGATGTGCTTATTTTGCCTGGCTGCTCGCGGGATGATGAAATACTAGGCAAACAGACTTTCTCTGGGAGAGAGATACTCCATCACGGGGACTGGGTGCTACACAGACTGAGCTGACTACACCAGTTCTCACTCTCTTTCTCTCACTGTTTATGAGAAATCAAGTACAATGCCACCTCAACTTACAAAATGTATGTGTCGACAGCAGTTTCACAAAGCAAACATTTCATAAGGTGGGACGCATTTTGCACTTATATGCAGTGTTGGGAGTAACGTGTTACAAAAGTAACGTATTACACTAATATATTACTTTTTGCTGTAACGCGGTAGTGTAACTTATTACTTATTGTATTTTCAGAAATATATTCCTCGTTACATGCAAGCAACGCTTGCGTTACATCAAATCTTTCACTTTTAAAACAATAAATCAAACATTTAATATTTCTTGTTTGTAAATAGACACGTAAGTCATTCGTGTCGCCTTTCGCTGGTGGAGCGTTGTATTTTGTAACGCTGCTCTGAGCTCGAGGTGTGCAGCTATTGGCTCTGAGCTCGAGGTGTGCAGCTATTGGCTCTGAGCTCGAGGTGTGCAGCTATTGGCTCTGACTGGCTTGCGTAACTGCTCGCGGCCAATCCAAAGGTACATTTGCGAGATGGTCTTATGTGGATTATTTCAGTTTTATAAAAAACATGAACATTGTGGTGAAATGCGACCGCTGTGTAAACGCAAAACAATGGTTGACATAAAAAACAGCACTAGCAATTAAAAAAAAAACAGCTGGAGCGGTGCCATTAGACCGTATTGTTTGGTAAGTCATTCAAAATTAATAAAACGCACTGAAGTTTACAAAAGTCATGTTGTGTCTAATATAAAATATACCCAGGTTATTCACAGATATTGTAGGAAAATCGCTTTATGTCTATCATACTTTTAACACGTATTAATGTTAATTATTAGGGTTGTAAAGCGTCTTTTCCCCAGACATCCGGTCGGATTTTATAAATTCACGATAATGTCCGGTTTTTCATCTTTTTCAAAGGACCATTACACGTGTACGTAGGTTCGCCACTCGTGCTTTATTTGAGAACGGAAAATGAACTAATCCATTGAAACTTTAATGTATATTCTGTATACTATATTATTAAATTATCTGTCAAATAAAAACGTTTTAATGATGACTGCCCACTAATATTGTACACTAATAGACATTATAGTTATTATTAGATATATTGTTGAAGCTGGATTTTCAAACAAAAGAGTTGATAAATAGAACTTTATTTCGTATTATTAATTTATTAATTTATTGTGAAAAAAGTCAGACTAAAATAGTTTTTACTTTTTTTTATGCATATTAAAGCATGTTCATCAACCTCCGAGAAGCCTGTCTAAAATTTGTTGAGGCCGCACCGGTTTTTCTCTTTTTTAGAAAATCAAAATATATGGTCACTCTACAATTATAGACTATGTATATTGCAGCTTGGATAGGCCACAGTCATTTTTGAGACAGTCATATTACATTTATGAGACAGTAATATTGTAATGTAACTTATTACTTTATTAACAGTAATAAGTAATATGTAATATATTACAAATTTGAAGAAACTTGCACAAACACTGCTTATATGTGCTAACTCGTTGCAAGCCTCATTGAAAATAAATGTACTAAAATACATGTTACACAACAGTTGCTTCGTTTGCCTTATAACATACTGTACATATTGATATCGATCATTATCTGACTTTTTATTCCGAAAAATGTATTCAAAAACACTTTATTCCAACATCTTAAAGATACACTCTGTAATTTCGCGATAACTTTTTTTTTTAGAATCAATTGTATTATACATATGTATACATGTTGTATATTTGCTAAATATACAAAAATTCCAAAAGTTTACTTAAGTACTTAACACCTCTGTTGTTTTCTAATCGAGTCTGTCCATTTTTCTTTTTTTTTCCCCCTAATTTTTGAGCACAGATGAACATTATTTAGATAGACTTTTTTTTTTTTAAACACATTTTTTCCCTATTTCCGCATAGCAACTTTGCGTTTGTCTGGATCTAAGAAAAGCACTACATAAATAAACTCAAAATTGAACTTTTTTCGATTTTTTTCTACTGGAAAACATTGGCTCTATTTTACCACCATTTGACCGTCCATTGTTTGTATAAAACAGCGTCAATCAGAAACAAGATCAACTTTTTTTGTGTTTTGTAAGCAATTTTGTATTCTGAAACCAAGTGTTTTTTGTTGAGACAACATAAAGCTAAAAAAAAACAATCATTTTTAGAGACATTCATAAGTCTAGGTACCACTGAAACACTTTCATTCCTTCTCAATTCCGCTTAGGTTCTAAGGTTCTAGGTTCTAGGTTCTTTCTGCATTTGAGTGACCCACCACAGGACTAACACGCTTCTGACGTTGACCTTTGACCTGGAAGAGACAAGAGTCATGCCAGTCCGCATGTGTCGAGTCCAGCTCCAGTGGCAAAGGCCTGATTTATTGGCAGCCATCTTGTGGCTTGTGGCATGTGACACCTGGTGTCTATTACAGTCGAGGCTCGTTCATCTCATCTGAATAATGAAGCTTATAGATGGAAATGACCGCAGGCGTCAGGCTGTCAGCGCTGATTCCTGCGCCGCTAAACACATTATAGACGCGCTAACCGCGTTAAGCACTTCACCGCCACATTAATGTGTTAAACGCACCAAATTACTTGTCACACACTGTTTAAACACACACACCACAAATGTTTTTCTCTCACACATTCCCTCTTTTTTACTCAGTTTCTCTCTCTCACATATTCTCTCTCTCTCTCTCTGTCTCTCTCTCCTCTCCCTCTCTTTGTCTTACATTGTCTATCTCTCATGTTTTTCCCTGTCTTTATTTTTTCTTTTTGTCTCTCTCTCTCTATGTCACGGTCTCTTTCTATCTCTCTCACAATCCCTCTCACAATATTTTACTCTCTTTCTTTCTTTCTTTCTTTCTCACATTCTATCTCTATCATTTTCTCTCTCTTTTACTCTCGCTCTCTGTCTCACTCTTCTCCCCCCCCCTCTCTCGCTCTCTTTCACAGTCTCACATTCTCTCCCTCTCTTTCTTTATGTCTATCTCTCTCTTTCTCTCTCTCTCTTGCTCTTTCTGCAATCATGTTTTCTTTGTCTCTTTCTTTTATTTCTATCTTTCTCTCTCTCACACATCTCTCTCTCTTTCTCTCTGTCTGTTTTTCTTACTTTCTCTCTCTCGCTCTCTCTTTCTCTGTCTGTCTCTCTCTCTGTCTCACTCTTCTTTCCCCCCCCCTCTCTCTCGCTCTCTTTCACAGTCTCACATTCTCTCCCTCTCTTTCTTTATGTCTCTCTCTCTCTTTCTCTCTCTCTCTTGCTCTTTCTGCAATCATGTTTTCTTTCTCTCTTTCTTTTATTTCTATCTTTCTCTCTCTCACACATCTCTTTCTCTCTGTCTGTTTTTCTTACTTTCTCTCTCTCGCTCTCTCTTTCTCTGTCTGTCTCTCTCCCTCTCTCACTCTTTGTCTCCATCTAACAGTCTCTTTCTGATCCACAGGCCGTGAGTTGCTCAAACTGGCAGCATCAGACAGAGTCTATTACAGATCAATATTACAGTAACTGCTGTTCCTGTCACACCGAGCCCAATTTTCAGGACACATGATCTTGGCCCATTATGATCTGTCCGGCTCTCAGACATTTGCATTCAGATGAATGAGTGAGTGCAGGAAGAGCTTGGCCTCTGATCTGACATGCAATGAATGTGTCTGAAACCCAAACCCAACAACAATATGCACAAAGAGGCCGAAACAGGCTTTTTCCTTCTACACGTCGCCGGAACCTGTTACACCAGGTAAATCTTTCAATAATCTCCTTTGGAACGTCTGTCTTTTTTCATGGTAATGCGGATTTATTATGAAACACTTGTTCGCCATGTGAAATCCACACTAATTATTTGGAGGCGCGTCTGCCTTTCAGCTCCGCTGGATATTACATTTGCCTCAAACTCAATCAGGCCAAATGAAGACCACACGGGAGAACATTTTAATAAAGATAAGTCGCCTCTATCATCTAATCTGAGAATTGTAATCGCCGCATTCATTCGCCGTGACAGATAATGCGAGCCGTTGTCAGGCTCTTATTTTGCAGTAATGCATTTCCATTCTAATGATTTTATTAGGGAAGGATCGGCGGCGAGCAGATACCGCCATCACCAGCATTTCTGCCGAGGTCTTCACCACATTCTTCTGCTTGTAACTTTTAATCTTTTTGTAAACACGCAGAGTTGTAAAGAGTACCAGACAACGATGCTTAAGTAAAAGTACGGATACTTTCTTAATTTCTAATACAGAAACGAAATGTAACACCTCCATGTTTCAAAAATGGTAAAAGAATAAAAAAATAAAATTAATAAAGAATAAAATGTCAGTCTCAATCAGACTCAAATGTGCAAAAAAAAATAAATACAAATACATAAAATTGCGAGCTGACTTTGATGTGATTCTCAGTGACATCTCAGTCCTTGCCTACAATAGACATTACATTTATTCACGTTGCACAAAAAAAATTTGGCTAAAATATAGTCATGTCACAGTGGTTTTTGCCATGTTAGGCTTGGTAACATTACAATAAAAATCGATTATGGTTTGTCGCGCACAATCAAAATTTAACGAGTAAAATTAAGTGTCAATTCAAACGTAGTGGAGTAAAAAGTACAGTTACTCAATCAGAAATCCAGTGGATAGAGAGTAAAAGTATTTTTGATACTCAGTACAAGTACGCGGTAGCCAAAAACATACTTAAGTAAAGTAACAAAGCACATTTACTCAAGTACCTTACACTTCTGTGAAAATGTATTGTAAAACTGTAAAATGTAAAAACTTGCTACTGAACGCTAGCCTTAAGTACGACCTCACCTTCATTCTTCTCCATTGTTGTTCTTCTTTTCTTACAATCAAATTGTAATTTTTGCCAAAAGATTCAATTTTACCTCATGTTTCTGCTTATGAAATAGTTAAAGTTGGGCCCTGCTAAAAATCCTCTTTTACAATATCAAAACTGGAGGTACTTATACACAAATACCTTGTTATTATTTGTGAAACCTAATTTCTAATTAGAAATGAGCTTGTTTCAGAATCAGAATCACAAGTAGTTTTATGGCCAAATGTGCACAAACACACAAATAAATAGTTTTGGTTTACAACAAGAGGATTTACAGATATACAGTACACAAAAACAAATTTGACTCATATACAGATAAATACATAAAAAATGTTATAATAACACAAGCTGCCGAGATTGACTGTAGTGTGTTTTACACATTGTGTAATACAGTCCGGGAAATTATTCTTGTTCAAGAACGGTTCAAGATGGAGTTGGCATTTCTGCCGAACAGGTTGTCCAGGGTGCGAGGGTTCCTCACACGGGCAATGTAAAGGTTGTAATTCATGCGTCATCTTAAAAAAAAAAAAAAAACCTCATGTGTGGTTGTAGTATATCTAACAGCACATGGTGAGTTCCACCTCCGGCTCTCTGACTACACACGACAGAGGTGAAGTGTGGTCCGCTGGTGGTCTTGTGACATATTCTTCTCCTCGATATGTGCGGAGGCTCATTTTTCAGTCTGGGTGTCAGTGGCTCACAAAGGCCGAAGATCTTTCGCTCCAAACACCATATACAGCTGACAAACTGCCGATCCACGTGAAGCAGATTCTGGAACATGGAAGTTCAAAATCTCTGCTTAATCCTCTCTAGCTCTCAGGTGCTTTCCTCCTCAGCTCTCAACCAATCAGGCGCTCTTCTGACACCTCCGAACCAACATGTCACGGGACATCGCAGCAATTGTCGGCGGCTAAAAGGCTCCGTGTCGACATGAAGCGGAGGCTGTAGTGAGTGTGAAGACACCACACACGCGGATCAACAGGGTTTATCGGCCCGTCCTGGATTGTTTGAAATCTGCATTGAGGAGTCAGACGACGACTGGCGTCATTCAGAAGAACCCGAGACACGAGGCTCGGGACATAAAGGGCGTCCCTTTGAAGCGGCGAGTCTCACCTGGGGCAGGTAGAGCGGCGCAGAAGCGCAAAGACAGTGACTAATTAGATGGTTACAAACTCGGCTCATGACTCGCTGGTTGACGCCGGGGGAAATATAATAAATTGACACGGGTCTCGAAAGCAAAGGGTCTTTTTTTGTGTGGCCTTTTCTTCAGCTCGGCTGGAGAGTGTTATTCAAGCCCGGCTGTAAACCCATCCTTCATCTGCGGGGCAGTTAAATAGCTGCTATTGTGCTGCTCCTGCTCCATTGTCCTGTTATTGCTGTTGTCCCGATTCCTTTCAAATTCAATTCTTTATTTGGTGTATATTATTACCCAGAAGAAGCTCCTCTTCCTCAAGGCAAGCAGCGAGACCACGAGACAATATCGGCCGCACAAAAGGGCTTCCAACTCCATTATGTTTTTTAATCTCTCTACGGGCTCGGCGAGTCTCCGCCTGATGATGTCACAGGACCTCGGGGTTCCTGCGGCGCAACGTCTCCCGCCACAAGTTCATCCACCAGGTTTGAACATAATCCACTGAGAAAAGACTCGCCGTCATTCCGCCTCATCACCTCGACAATATTCACAACGGGAAAAGTTATATTAAACGTTTCATGAAAGTGCACTACGTTATTATCAGTCCATGCTGTTTTCTTTATATGCAATATATGTTTTAAAAAATGTTAACACACACACACACACACAGATTTAAAAAAGAGAGAGAAAGACAAACACACATAATCTATAAATGGAAAAACAAAGAAAGAAAGAGAGAGAGAGTTAAAAGAGAAAAAGAGTGAGGAAGAGAGACAGACACACACACACAAACAGACAAAAAGAGAGAGAGAGATAGTGAGAGACACACTCAAACACATACACACCGAATTAAATAAGATGGAATGAAAAACAGAAAGTGAGCAGGAGAAAGAAAGACACACAAACAAACAGACAAAAAGGAAGAATGAAAAAGAGACACACTCGTTCACTCAAACACATACACACAGAATTTGAAAAGAGATAATGAATAAGAGACAAAGTGAAAAGAGGAAGAGATTGTGAGCGAGCGAGAAATAGAATGACACAAACAAACAGAAAAAAAGAGAGAAATAAAAAGAATTATGGGGAGAGAGACGCACACACACACACACACGCACACACACACACTTGAACACTTACACACATAGAATGAAAAAAGAGAGAATGAAAAAGACAAAGTGAGAAGATAAAGAGAGAGAGAGACACACACACAAAGACACAAAAATAGAGAAAGAAAAATAGAGAGGGTTTTTTGAGAGACAGAATAAGAGAGAGAGACACACACACACAACACATGCACACACACGCACACAAACACATAATTAAAAAAGAGGGAATGAAAAAGAGAGAAAGTAAAGTGAAAAGATAAAAAAGGGAGATAGAGATAGAGAGTGAGAGAAATAGAGAATGTACCTTCAGTACATATAATGACTGTTCAAATCAAACGAAATATAGGCCCAAGAATGAGGTTTGTTAACCATGAAAAGAGAAACATGACAGATGATCTATTCTCAGAAATAACATTTAAATACTTTGTGACATTAAATCAAGTTGTGCACATGCACGCACACACACACACACACACACACACACACACACACACACACACACACACACACACACACACACACACACACACACACTCATTAACATTCAGTTCATCACCAGGTCACTCATTTATTCTTCACTCACATATCAGTGTGTGTGTGTGTGTGTGTGTGTGTTCATTTCCTGTTGATCAGATTAAATGTTTGATGTGCTCGTCCAACTTGACACAATAGTGCTGATGAAAACCAGACAAATTTACTTTTGGTTGACGGACAGCAATTGGAGGGAAATTAAGTTGTATCGCTACATCACATTATACACGGCGGAAATATAGTAGCAGGGCCAATCGCAACCTCCGTCTGTTTAAATACATCCAGTCGTTTCATTGCCTTCCTTTGATGTGATCACAGCCCCGCCGCGGCTTTGAGGAGAGGAAATTATTACGCTCATCTAAAAGCAGTCAATCTGCCGGTTTTATTAACGCTGTCGCAGCTTAAATACCTGTCCCTGTAGAATGCGCCGTGTTATTGTGCGGGATATTATTTCATATTCTTTCCCGCCATTATTCTCCTGCGCTCTTCTGTTTCAGGTCAGTGCGCCAGAAGCCGGCGGAGAGGAGGAGAAAAGTACTTTTCCGTCACCGTCGCAGGCAGAATTTATTTCATTTTTAAGTCTCACATAATTAATTCATTCTAAAGAGAATGTGTGTGTGTGTGTGTGTGTGTGTGTGTGTCCATCCGAAATGTTTTATTCCCTCCCAACCTGAACTGGAACTGAAATAACCCAAACCCAAACGTCTCTTGCTCGGTTTTTCCTTCCGTCCTGTCTGTCTTTGTCACACTGTAAAAAATTAATCATGAGGCTTGGAATTTTCGTTAAAGAAATGATGTGCTGAAAAGAATGTGCATGTGTTCTTGAAAAAAAGAGTGTTCTGTATTTCTCTTAAAATATTGAGAACAACTTAAAGAACAAATTAAAATGTAAATTTCACCTTTTTTTTTTTAGCAAATCAGTGCAATGATTTTGGCTCGAAGAATTCACATTTATTTGAAGAGAATTGTTTCAATCAGTTTTCGGTTTTAATTGAGTCAAGTACATGAGAATCTCAACACGTGAAGTGATCAAATGCCATTTTGATGAACAGCAGTGGACATTACAAGGAAAATGCTTAATTAAGAGGAAAGAGAGTCAGCAGCTCCAAATCATCAGATGAGCTTGTTGCTTGGGAGAGCCAATGAGAAGTTTGCATATGTTGCTTGCAGTTTTTAAACTCTTTTTAAACTTTAAAATAAAGCATAAAGCATACATTTTTAAATGAACTGTTTCATTATAACTAGGATAAATTGAAGTGATTTATCCTAAAAGATCACAATATGTTTAAATATATTGACTAAAGGATCACAATCTATGTTTAAATATTGTAAAGAACCGTCTCACCCTCAATGTGTCTACTGCTCTTCAGAACAAGGCTTCCACCAATTGAGTCTGTGGTATTCAAACCATCAATAATCAAGAAAATTGGGTTTTATTTTCTCAAATTAAAAAGCACAATCCACTAAGACTTCCTAAATTAACAATGTTAAGCTGGATATT
Source organism: Paedocypris micromegethes (assembly GCA_028031935.1). Taxonomy (NCBI): domain Eukaryota; kingdom Metazoa; phylum Chordata; class Actinopteri; order Cypriniformes; genus Paedocypris; species Paedocypris micromegethes. The sequence goes on from CM051496.1 coordinate 29,891,615, forward strand.
TCAAGATTCTTTACATTGTTTTATCAAGCATGTTCTACTTGAAAAATTAAGCTCTGAGAAACCACTTGCATATAATTCACGTAATATGTTACCAAACTTTTTTTTTATTACGCGCAAATAGCACGTCACATTTTCCAACAGTGTAGACCTTTTGCAAAACAAAGAGGCTTCCACGAGTTGCCACTAAAATAGTATAATTCATGGACTGTTTTACATGCACAATGGCCTAATACATGATTCAGAGAGCTTCCAAGAATCAGATGCATTAGGATAATGGAGACGAATGATAAAACTTTCAGAAGCATTAAGATTTGATGCTTTAAATGCAGGAAGAAAAGAGGGATAAAACCAGCCTTTGGAGCAAAAAGTGTCGTCCTGGCTCGGGCAGGCACACGCATTCATAATGACGGCGTCCTATCCCGTGGAAATGCATTATTGATGTGTTTATCAAATTTTGACTAGAGACCTGATCCATTTGGGGGAACGTGCTGTCTCGCCGTGATTTGGGTACGTTTGAAGATAATGGCTGTTCCGACCTAGCGACGGATCCGGACCAAGTAACGCAGTGCTGTATTTAAAATACTTTTTCACTGAAAAAGTAATGTAACAAATTACTGTTCGTTTTTAGGTCATTTAAATACAGTTGCTTAAATTTACATTGTAAAATTATTAAACTCGCTGAATATCATTACCGTATTTACGCACCCCCGTAATATAAGCACCTCCCTGGTTTTTCAGGCACAAAATAAAAAAAACAATTCTGGCTAAATTACGCTACTTTTCTCTTTAAAAGAGTGTTTTTTTCTTTATTTAACAAACCTAACATGTGACTCGTATCACTTCAATGTTGCTTTACTTGTTTTAAATGTTGTTGAATTCTTACTTCTTCCATTGTTACTTTGTCTCTGTTAAGTATCACGACGTTTCGAATGTTTCTTTATTTCTGTTATTGAGCCAATAAAAACTCATAGTCACGTCTGCCTCCAGAACCATTATTTAAAGAAATAAGTGCTTAAATTTACGTGAATATTTGCAATCGGTGATTATAAGCACCCCACTGGTATTTAAGCTGCTACAATTGGGGAAAAAAACATGTGCTTATATTTGCGTAAATACGTTTTTTTAATTTGTCTTCTTATGGTAAAAGTTTAGTTTTCTGCTTCTGAATTGTTTGCACGTAATACGCAACATTTTGCGACAGTGGACGTCGCAAAACAGCCACTAGCTGCAATATTCAAGTAAATTTGCTGTTTTGAAACAAGCAGATGAGAACTTTACAGTAATTTGTGAGATACTTCTCGCTGTCAATAGCTCGACTCTCTACTGAAGCACTGACACGGCAATTTTAACACATATTTAGTGAAACTACTTATTACTTATTCAGTAACTGTTACATTTCAGACACAGTAATTAGAAAACTATTTCAATTACAAAATTGTAAAGTAACTAGTAATTTTTTTTTAAGTAACTTACCCAACACTGATCCGGACTGACCAGCGTACTGATCAATCGACATGATGTTCTAATGATTGGGAAACAGTCGCTATTGAGTTTGCGAACAAGCGAGCTGGTGCGACTCAAGCCAATTTGCAAAATGAGAAAACATTGATCGAGTAAAGCATAATCGCAGGCCGATGATATGCAGATTCAGAGCGGTGGATCTCTCGCCGTCTGGCTGCTGGAGCGAGGGTCTCGGGAGGAGAACCACCCGCGTTATTACCTTATTTAAAGACCCAAATCTTGAATATCGATCCCGTATAGCTTCATTACCTGGAAGCTGCCAGGCCAGATTGATGTCTCTTTTAAAGTGGGTCCCCGGTCAGACTCACCCTGGGAACGGTGGTATTGACTTTGGGTGTTTGTGCAGCCGAGTCTCCAGAGAGTCCTGCTCCCTTCTAATGGGACCCATCAATTCACTTTCCCTCTTCATAATTATTGTTTTAGGGTGGAAGCAGGACGGATGTGCTTTTCTTCCTTCTTTGAGGACGTGTTGTTTTGTTTCTTCTGCACTTTGACAAGCTTTAGAGTTACACAATATGAAACACATAAAAACCACTGCGTTAGAAGGAAGAGTCCCGCTCGGACCAGGCGTGTAAAGTACTTAACTAAATGGATTTTGTTACTTTACTCAAGTATTTTGGCAACTTTGTTCTAGCTCAAGTTCAAGTTGGCGCATTTCACAGTTACAACAGTCAACAGTTACAAGTGCTGCTAAGTACTAGTGCTGAGTATCAAAAATATTAGCAACATTTACTTGACTACATTAGTGATAATCTGTAAATTTTTACTCCACTACATTTGAATGGACACTTACCGTTACTCGTTACATTGTGATTATTACATCTTTTTCTACCGCGGTTTGTTTTTTGGCCGTAGGAGGTGATGTCGCCATCTGCAGGATGATGAAGGTACTGGGTGCTAGTTATCAACTGAATCACTTTTTGAGTGAGACTGACTTTTGTTCTTATTTTCATCTATTTTGTTCTGCCATTTTGACAACTGTGAGGTATTAAATGTCATTTCTAAATTAGGAAATAAAACATCATGAATCAAGAGTTGCTTGTTTTTATAGAGCCTAAATTCAGTACAGGTAAAATACTTCAATTCTTTCACCATTGGATACTTTACGACTTTTACTCAAGTTTACTTGGAATTGATAACTGGAGTAAGTTTTACAAAATACTTTCACTCCAGTGTGTTTTTCAGCTACTCTTCACACCTCTGCTTTCAACCTGGAAGAAACGAGGTCTTCCCTCGGATTAGCATGGCGCTTTTTGAAAGACCGAGGCGAGTGTGTCTCTGCGCTGAAGGCACATTGATTTTCATGAGGCTGATGCTGGGCTCCTGTTGTTGCCTTTAATGGGGTCTTTGATTCTCCTGGACTTTTAGGCTCAGGGCAGCCGGGAAAGAGGCTCTTCAAACGAAAGGACAGGCCCGAGACCTTCAGTTCACCTTGCGGAAGAGCAGGAAGCCGAGAGGAGAGACGCTCAAGAGATGTCTCTCACAGATGAAAGCCAATGCAAATGTTAAGAACACGGATCGATGCTCGATTCTTCTGCCGCCGCAACATCGATGCATTGGAAACATCATTTGTATCAGCAGTTGTTTCTTTTAATTAAGATCTGACCCAAATCTTTGCCATTGATTTTTGCCATTATCGTATTGACAGCGCTAATGCTGATTCCGGACTTTCCGTGACTGAGGGCTGAAGATCTAAAAGGCTGTGAAACCAAGCGCAGATGAATTATGTCGCGTTTAAATGCTCACCAGCACGGCTGATAGGAGATCGAACAGGTTTTGTAGCTAGGAGTGTGAAGGACATCAGATGGTCCAGGACTTCGACACAGTTTGAGCTGATGTGGGTTCCTCCGTTCCGATGAAGATGCCGTCAAAAAAAAAACGTACAAAGATCAATCTCGGGCTCCCACATTGACCTGGTATTGACACTGTGATTCCAGCAGCACTCGTTCATCAAGTCTGCTGGAATCCATCTGCAGACGTCTTTGTCATACACATTTTGGGGTCGGGCTGCTTCGCTTTGCTACTTTCCCAGGCCGTCGAACGCACACGCGAGGTGGAACAGACATTACGCCTCGGGGTCTCGCCAGCTTTGCGTCCCCTCGGCCCGTCCACGGCTCCCACCCACCTAAACCCCTCCAGTGCTGGGCTTGTTCCCCTCCTTCTGGGCTCCGTCCCTCCCCTGGAGCCTCGGAGAGCCCCACCGCGAGGAGTCAAAGATGGGTGAGGAGCGTTTGAATCTCCACGGGCATTTTACCCAATGTCTGCTCCGCACCGATTGCACAGAGCCACAAACACAATCCAATAGAGAGCTAATCTGATCATCTCATCCCCACTTTTCATGCTGTGTTTCCCTCAGAACGCCTTGTACTAGTTCCAGTCTGGGAGTCTGTGATAAGACACTGGAAATTTAGTCATCATCTTCTGCGCAAAGGAGCTCTGAGAAGGGATTATGATATTGCTATAACCTTACATTGGACGTGGACAGGGGCAGCAACCGGCAAGACGACAATCCCCGGCACCAAACCCGTCGCCCCAGCCGTCCGGATGCGCTCCGGCTCTAAAGGTTGGCTTTGGCAGATTAGTGCCGAATGAGCTTTATCGTGTTGAGGGAGATAGTGGAATTCTGTTGTGGAGTGTGTTTCCTCGGCGAGGAGAGGCCTGATAATACACACTATTACCTCATTTTCCCGCGTGTTGACCGTGTCAAACGGCGCCTGGGAAATCGCTGGGCTCCACTGTTGGATTCCCTCTCAAACGGACGGCGCCGCTGCTGAAGAGAGTCAGTAACCTGCGCACACAATCAATACGCTCGTTTGAACATAATTACGCTCAAGACTACAGCGGAGCCGATGACAAGCGAGGGTTTTTGAGAGGAGGAAAACGTCAATTTCCTCAGATCTGTTAATATGTCAATAACTTGAGGACAGAAATAAAACTGTATTTGGTTATAATGTGAACGTCGACATCTGTGAATTGCATGAGAAAGGCGAAATCCATTTGACGACGAGGTGGTGCGGTGGGTTTTGAGACTCCAGGTGTGTGTTCCTTTCTATTCAGTGTTCAGCATGTTCTTCCCGTGTTTGCGTGGGTTTCCTCCGGGTTTTTGGTTTCCTCCCACAGTCCAAAATAATGGGTTTCAGGTGAATTTGAACATATGTGTGTGTGTGTGTGTGAGTGTGTATGGTGGTGCCAGGATGTAAGACGCTGGCATGTTTTTTCTGTGTGTAAGCGTGTGTATTTTCTGTAAGGCGACCTTTAAGGTCTCGAAAGGCAGCAAATATGCATTAAATAATTAGATGAAGTAAAATGAAATTACTACCTTTTTAATACCATATTTGGGCAATTATAAGCACCCCCTTTACTTCAAATTTTCAACGCTCCAAAACATAGGGGTGCTTATAATTGCAGATTTCAATTATATGCGTAAATATACTTCAAATATGCATGTTAATATATATATTTTTTAATAAATAACCAAATGTATTATTATTATTATTTATTATTAATATTTCTTTTTTTGCAATATTTATTGTGTGCCAGAAAATTGTGGGTCCTTATATACGTAATAACGGTATTAATATGCGGGAAGAACCATTGGAGTCAACGTCATAAGCAGCTCAAACCATTTGGTCACTAGAACTAAAGAGTTATACATAATCAGGTATGAAGTATAATTTTGCAGTTTCTTATTTGCAAAGTGGGAAATGAAAACAAAACAAAACTGAAACAAAACGCAACAATTGTGGTCACGATATAGTTATTACAAATAAAACGAGGTGTGTATTAACAAGCCCAACTGTTTATTCATAAGGCCTGTTTGGTGCTTACGAGTTTGCCGCAGTGATAACAGCCGGTAGATGAGAGAGATCTGACAGCACAATGGAGGCAATCATCTTTAATATGTCCACGTGACCCCGTCGTCAGCATCGCGCGACACCGCTAATTAAACATATTGTGATGCTGATCTGTGGGAAGCTGATAAGAAGCAGCGCGTCGACGCTTTGTGCGCGCGCGCGCGTCTCACCTCCGCATGCGCCGGACTCCAATGTTGTGCTTGGCTCCGCGAGAGGAAGGTTAGTTCACGCCGCAGCTCCAGACTCTTCCTCCCTTGCACGTCTTTCATCAATATTACATTAGTTAAGGCCAGACCTAAAGTCGCTTTTTTTTTACAGCTTTCTGTCACACAAAAAGAGGAGGAGGAGAGAATCATCTCGCGCTGATTCTGGAGGGGGGGGAATCAATCATTCCGTTTTCTTGGACCACTGCCCAATGTGAATAGAGCCCGTCTCCGATGAAATAAACATTTTCTTTCACTAGATTTCCAGCTACGATAAGTTTGTGGCTCTACAGATAGATCGTGCTTCACTCTAACGGATGGAAATGCTGGATCTGTGTCCACTAATCACCTCATTTCAGAGACTTTCACAGACGGATGTTTGACTTACCTTAAGCTTGACTTACCACTCTGATGGACCGTAAGGGTCGCTTCACTTTTGTTCACAAGACAAACCCCAAACTCTTCAATTATGTTATAAAAATAAAATCATAAAAATATAGAAACTATGTTAATATGAAATTGCAGTTATACATGTACATGTATGTATGCATGTATTTATTAGTTTGTTTGTGTTGTTTATTTCGTTTATATTTTATTGTTTGGTTATAAAATAAATAAACAGACATATAAACAAATAAGTTATAGATTTCTGTAATTTCTCAATTAGGTATATTGTTACTATATATAAATGTATAAAATTTACAAAGTTAAAAGAAAGCAAATGTGAAAAACTTGTTACAATTTTGAAAAAAAAAAAAAGAAATTAGACAATTTACTACAAAACAAACTCTTAAATTATTAAAAAAAAAAAAAACACAATCACCCATTGTGTTAATTCGAAGCTAAATGCAGCTGTAGGTGTATTTATTTACTTTATATCAACATTCAACAAATACATTATAACAACATTCGTTACAATCGGTTCTTTTTTTTTACAAACTGAGAAAAAAAAAGTAAACACAAACCAGTAAAATAAAAACGTGGAAAAAATACAATTCATAAAAAATACATACACTTGTATTGCATAAAATGCACATTTATATTTTAAATATAAATAATTGAATACATTATTTAAATAAATAAATAAATACATAGAGGATGGCGTGTATTGAACATTATTTTTACCCATAGGGACAAATGCATCTTCACATACAGTATCAGACTCACCGCAGGACCGGAATTCTCCACAAAGATGAATTCCTCAGTCCACTCATCCTGAAATGTCCTGTGCTCTTCATGTTCTCTCTATTAAACATATTCTTTGTCAAATTTTCTCTCTGTATAAATTTGCTAGCCATCTATTTAAACTCGGAAAAACGTTTTCTTCATGTTTTCAGAAAGGCCTGTGGCATCATCGAGCAAACATTGCGTAAATATTTCAGTGCGTCAGGTTCTGAGAACCTGGTGATTTTAGTCTTAAGTGGGGGAAGAACTTCTAAACCTGCTACACTTTATAGATTTATTACCACAATCTCACTGAATGAATCAGAAAAAAACAAAAATTACAGACTTGTTGTGCTATTGAATGAACATTGTGATTTTATGTTAAGATTTGTGATAAAGAAATTGCAGAGCAGTCTGAATACTGTATTACAGTATAGTTCCAGACTTATAGTTACACTTATAGTAGAGCTTCTTCTGGATAATACATAATCTAACTGTTATAATAGTGAAGAGAATAATGAAAGAACAACAGACAGTTTAAACAACACGTAAAATGAATCAATGTCATTACGAAAAAACCCCAGCTTGTGTGAGAACAATATCTCAGATTTAAGAGCAGAGGATTAAAGAACAACACAGTATAATGAAAGAAAAGAACACACCCAAACACACACACTCTCTCTCTCTCTCTCCTCTCTCTCTCATCTCTCTCACTCTCTCTCTTTATCTTTCTATTTATTTCTCTACCTCTCTTTTGTGCATATGTGTATCTTTGTGATTTTTTAATCTTCTTTTACTTGATTACACCATCCCAATGACTACAATGTTCAAAATCAAAGCAATAAAGTTAACAAACATTATAATTTTACATGTTTTACTTCATTACCATTACTGTGGAGCTGAGATTTTAAATGCGATCTCAGTTAGACAGACAATTTCTAAAGGTCACAGAGGTTAAATGGGATTTGATTAAAATCTGGAGATTTCCCACACCTTTTTTTCCCAGGCTTGCTCTGGTCTGCTGGGAATAGAGAGGAAAAACGACCTCCGTCATGTTGAGAGAGAGAGAGAGAGAGAGAGAGGGAGAGAGAGAGAGAGAGAGAGAGAGGGAGTGTCTGTGTGTGTCCTAAAAAAGGAAAAGTAAATAAAAAAGCTTGCCACTGTTTATCAAGCCCTAGCAAATCCAATTAGCTTGTGTCCTGCCTCCCAACCCCATTAACCTGCTCAGCTGTGAGAGTTTCACCCGCGCTGCCAATATCTCATTTCTCCCGCCGCTGATACCATCAGCTTCAAATATTCAATGGCTTTCACTTTAGTTCAATCACACCAGCTCCAGAGCATCACTGCGTCGTCACATCACCACTTCACAGCATCATCACCACATCACTGATTCACTATTTTACCACATCACGGGCCTCTCCACAAGGTTCACGTCATCCCAAACTCCAACATGCAGTGGTACTAATCTCTACAGCAGAGAGAGAGAGAGAGAGAGAGAGAGAGAGAGAGAGAGAGAGTAAGAAAGTGAGAGAGGGAGACAAAGCGAGAAAGAGGATAAATAGAGTTTGAGCTAGAGAGAGGAGAGAGTGAACGAGCGGGAGAAAGCAATGGAGAAAGAGTGAGTGAGAGTGAGCGAGAAAGAGAGAGAAATAGAGTGAAAAAGAAAGAGGGATAGAGGGGGGGGGCACAGGTCAATGAGAGACAAAGAGAGAGAAACAAGAGAGTAAGATAGTGAGAGAGAGAGACAGAAAGCGAGAAAAAGGAAAAAAAAAAACAGATAAAGAGAGTTTGATCAAGAGAGAGAATAAGAGATGAGAAGGAAGTAAAAATGTGTGAATGAGAGTGAGAAACCAAAGGAGAAAGAGTTATGGAGAGATAGCAAGGAAGAGAGAAAGAGATAAAGAGTGAGTGAGCAAAAGAAAGACTGAGTAGAGAAAGACAGAAAGAGATAAAGAGAGAGTGAGCGAGAGATAGATGAAGAGAGCGATAGAGAAAAAGAACAAGAGAGAGAGAAAGACACAGAGAGCAAGCGAGAAATAGACAGATATAGAGTAAATGAATAGGAGAGAAAGAGAATGTTAGAGAGAAATTGAGAGATAAAGAGAGAGTGAGTGAAAGAGAGGAAGACAGAGGGAGCGATAATGAGATAGAGAAAGAGGGAGAGAGAAAAAAGAAAGAGTGAACAAAAGAGAGAGTAAGAGCGATAGAAAAATTGAGCAAAGAGACACAGAGAGAGAGAAAACGGGTAAATGAGCGACAGAGAAAGCGACAGAGAGGGTTAGCGAGAGTGTGAGAAATGGAGAGAGGGAGAACGGGAAAAAGAAAGAAAGGATAAAGGGAGTTTGAGCATGAGAGAGAGAGAGAATGATCTCTCCTGAGAGAAATTGAGAGAAAGAGATAGAGAATTAACAAAAGTGAGATAAAGAGAGTGAGAATGAGAGTGATAGAGAAAAAGAGTGGGAGACAGAGAGAGAGAGAGGAGAGAGAGAGAGAGAGAGAGACAGAGAGAGAGAGCGAGAGTCAGAGAGACAGATAAAGCGAGAGTGAGACAAAGCAAGAGAGAGAGAGTGAGAATGAGAGTGATAGAGAAAAAGAGTGGGAGACAGAGAGAGAGGGAAAGAGGGACCGTGAGAGATATATATAGAGAGAGAGACAGAGAGTAAGAGTCAGAGAGTTAGATAGAGCGAGAGTAGGACAAAGCAAGAGAGAGAGAGAGTGACAAAGTGAGACAAAGACAGAGAGAGAGAGAGAGTGAGTGAGCAAGCGAGAGGGCCGTAAATGAGAGCAGGAGCGCTCTGTGTTTTGTGGGGGCTCTTCCGAGTCTCTAGACGGAGATCAGGCCTTGTCTGACAGGAGAGAAACTGATTTTCCTTATCACGGCCGGCCCACAAAGGGCCAGGCCCGGCCCGGGTGATTAGCATTCCTGCTGCAGACTTGTCAGACGCTTCTATCACACGGACAGATTGAGGCTTTCACTCAGACTGGCCGCTGACTGACACTCGGCCCTGCCCGCTCTGCCACATTGTTATTGGAGTTCAGAAATCAATTTGTATCAAATGTACACTGTAATTTATTTGTTGGCTTTGAAGGAAACCTGGCTAAGATAAATGGGAAGGGACTGTTTTCTTCTCCTCCTCTCGGCCGTGGCCGAGCTGATAAAGTTCTTCTGAAAGCCATGATAGTTCCAGTCGGAGCCAAAAGTGACAAACCGCGTTTAAAGTTGCGCAGTGATCTCTAAATCTCAAAAAGAACACCTTGTTGGACATGATAGAACATTTCTACCTTTTGCCGCCCGCCGTCACGCTGCCGCTGACGTGCGGCTTTACTATTTCTCACTTATTTATTTATTTGCCTGACATTTCCTCTATCGCCTCATCTCGCAGGATGAGACTGGGGATTTTTTTTTTTTTCGATTCTCGACTCCAGGCCCAGCAAGACTCCCAGCCTGGAGATCAAGATGTTCTTTCAGGATTAAAAAAGAGATTCATTTCAGCCTCTCGTGTATTTTTAAGCCTCTGAAACAATATTCCAGCTTCCGGGTGTGTTTTCCAGACTCACATCCAGATTCTCCGGATCTTCGCGTACGTTGCCTTTTAAATCTAAATTTCGGTCAGAAGCGATACTTGAAATGTGTCAAACATGAAATTTATGAAAATTACTATTGAAAAAAACGTATTTTTTATATTTTTAATTATGTATAGACACCGTTTATTACTTTACAAAGCACAATACAGTCAAATATTGATCAAGGAGTTTGTCAGTTCATTAAAATGCTCATAAACGCTCTTTAAATAAAAATGTAAACTATTTATATGTATCTTGTCACATATTTTAAATCATGTAAATTTGAAAGTATTTATGAATGATCAATTGTATAAATATAACACTATAAAAGTATAGTTTAAACTAAATTTAACTCACATCTTATGCTCATATCGCCATTAAAAGTTGATGAATACAAAAAGCTTTAAAAACAAATTGACAAAAAGACATTGACAAAAATGTTTAATAAAGCATGTTGTTATAATTATTTAAAAAAATTCTAACAGTGCGGTCATATATGCAAAATAAGTTGTAGTTGTGAATTTGTGAAGCCATAAAAAGCCAAAAACAATCTATCTATCTATCCATCCATCCATCCACTGGCCCCTCCCTCCCTCCCTATCTATCTATCTATCTATCTATCTATCTATCTATCTATCTATCATCATCCATCCATCCATCCATCCATCCATCCATCCATCCATCCATCCATCCATCCACAATCCCTATCTATCTATCTGTCTGTCTGTCTGTCTGTCTATCTATCCATCCATCCATCCATCCATCCATCCACCCATCCATCCATCCCTCCGTCCACCCACCCTTCCTATCTATCTATCCATCCATCCATCCAGCCATTATTCCGATGGAGTCACTCTTATGACGGGAAAACTATCCTGTCACAACACTAGCGTGTTCGCGCTCACTGTGGACAAGAAAGACAAGCAGCGTCCTTCAGTATCCTGGCGGTGGCTGTCAGCAGCTGTCGGCTCAGAGATTGTCCACAAGATATCGCAATTGCTGTCCGAGCCTTGTGTGGAACTCAGGAGCATAGGTTCAGAAGTCAAACCTTGCGTATCAACGCTTTAAACTATTTCATTGAACAGTGCTAACGCGTGGTTACCAGATACGTGTTGTACACACGTAATTTCAATTTCTCCACTGTGAGACTAATCATGGCTATATTCTGTCCTAATACTGTATGACTTATTTGTACACTGAGTTGTTGATGATGTATGATGAAAAGTAGAGGCTGAGCATATGCAAATGCATTGGAGTATTGGTTTTAATCTACACATTATTGTAATCTGTCTACTAAATTGTAGACAAGTACAAAAAATTCAGAATTCTAAAGATATATAAGCAAGTGTAATTGTAGTGAACGGCAAACCAAATCTATGCTAATTGACTGTACAATATACAATTTCCACCAAATTGCAAAAAACGACAGACATGATTAATTTTGGATCCAACACATATTTTAGGAAATAGCACACGCTGAGCATGAGATAGAGGAAGGAAAACAGTAACTCATATCATTCCCAGTCGCTACAACCGAGGTGCAGAAGAGCTACACAAACCGTGAGGAGGATGAGCTGCAGCAGCAGAAGACCACACTGGGCGCCGCTCCTGTCAGATACAGCTAACTGACGCTACAATTCACACACACTCAACCAAACTGGCCAATAGAAGACTGAAGAACATTCTCTGGTTGGGAGATTTGCATCATGGATGTGCAGCCAACTGTGCGATCATGTCAAAATGGACCAAAATCTCTGAGGAACGTTTCCAGAATTTTGTTGAATCAAAGACACAAAGAATTGAGGCAGTTCTGAAGGCACTAAGGTACCAGTTCCGACCCGGGACTAGTAACGTTTAGCTGATGAAGTGACCGATGAATGTGTATTATTAGAAGAAGAAGAAGAAGAATTAGATGAAGAAGAAGAAAACCTTTATTTATCCCAAAAATGGGAATTTTACATTGTTGTGACAAATAAAGGTTTACTTCTTCGTCTTCTTCTTCTAATTTCAGATTATGTTCAGAAAAGTTTGTCTATTATTAAATGTTCAAAGTATGAGAAGGAGAAACAGACTGGAACATCTGATTCAAATCACATTGTTAAGCATCTGAGTAAATATTTACTTCCATCTGCTTTGTGTTTCATTTATGTGTGTGTGTGTGTGTGTGTGTGTGTGTGTGTGTGTGTTTGTGTGTTTAAACGAGATTTAAATGCAAGTCTGTGCAACTGAACCTGTGCACACAGCGTAATCCGACTTACTATACAAAGACAACAACGCCACAAAAATATTAAAATAAATAATAATACACAAAGCACAAGAAGCAGAACAGAAAAAGAACTCAGTGTGTTAACACACGCCTGCAGAACGCTCGCAACACTACAAGTTTGTGTGTTTTACTGAACCAGCATCGATTTCTCATGTAAACGTATGTTAATTTAATCCGCATAAATACAGTCCGCTTTCATTTACTCAGACATCAGCAGCGCAGTAATCGAATAAAAAATCAAAGCAACAGTCAACAACAGACTGTACTCCAGGATAAAGACAAGACTAATATCATTTATAAAGGTATTTCACTCTATTAGAAACAACAACCCCCCCCCTTCTTTCTTTCTCTCTCTCTCTCTCTCTATCTCTCTCTCTCTTTCTCTCTCTCTCAGAGTTGTAAAGAGTACCAGACCTGAGTAAAAGTATGGATACTTGCTGTATAAGTTACTCCAGTACAAATAAAAAGTCACCACTGTAAAAAAAGACTTGAGTCAAAGTAACAAAGTATCAAATTTTAAAACAATTAAGAATTTTACTCAATTTAGGCTAAAATAAAACAAAGAAAAGTGGGGAAAAAAAACTATCCATGAGGTTTTATTTTCTAATACAGAAATGAATTTTAACTTTTCCATGTTTCAAAAATGGTTAAACAAAATAGATAAAGAACAAAAAGTCAGTCTCAATCAAATGTGCAAAAAAAAAAAAAAATTCAGAGCTGATGTGATTCTACTGAAGTCATTTAAGTGATTGGCTGCAATAGACATTACATTTATTCACGTTGCTCCAAAAATATTAAGCTAAAATATAGTCATGTCACAGTGGTAACACTACAATACCATTGTAAAGTCAGGGAAGATCTGTGTAGTTTTACTTAACATTAAGTTCACTTTAAATTAACTTCAAATAGACTCTTACCTTAATGTGTCTCTTACCAGACTCACGCACTTTTTTTTATTTTGACTCTTATTTTGACACCTTTATTTTGAAATGTCGTCACGGACTCTGAGTTCCACATCACGTGGTTTTGTTTTGATTCCGGTCTATGTCGTGTGTTGCCGTCTTTGTCCAGGTGTTTTGTGCTGGTTATCACTTAGTGTCTGTATCTAAATAGATTGTCGGTGCTAACTCCCGTCATTCCAGCGTTTATTTTCTTGATCCTTGCCTTGATTTCTTGACCCTGTTCCAGCCTTGTGACTACGATTCCAGCTCGGCGACTTTGTCCCGTTTGTCCTCGATATCTCCGACCCTGTGCCTGTTTTTTTCGGACTGCCTTTTGCTCACCTTTGATGTACAAGTTCTCGTTGCCGACCCCAGCCTTGTTTGACCTTGTTTTTTGGAATAAACCCTGTCGACCTGCTCCGATCGTCTCGTCTGTGCTGTCGCATGGACCTGTCCGCCGTCTCTCAATACGTTTCCTCAAATATGACGGTTATTTTATAAAAGCTCTTACTCTTGTTGTCCGCGGTAAACAAAGCAGACACTGCATCTTGTAAGAGTCGTTCTGTTTTTCGGTAATGGTTCTTTCAACTAAGGCCGTGAATGATTGTCCGTGCTGGCGCTTTTGCTTCATCACTGGCGTCAGTCATGTCGAGATAGTTAAAATCCTGGTGAACAATCACGGCTCTAATTCACGGGATTTCTAATTAACAATTAGGTTCTAGTACCTTCAGCAAACTACAGATTGCAAAATCGCCTTGTTCGCCTGTGAAATTAACAGCGTTAAAAATCAATTATGGTTTGTCAAAAGGTAACGAGTAACGGTAAGCTTCAATTCAAATGTAGTGGAGTACAGTTACTCAATCAGAAATGCAGTGGAGTAGGGAGTAAAAGTTACTTATAATTTTGATAGTATAAGTACGAAGTAGCCAAAAACATACTTAAGTAACAAAGTAAATGTACTCAAGTACCTTACACCTCTGCTCTCTTTCTCTCTCTCTCTCAGGAGAGATACTAAGGATGTGGAAAGGTTGAGGATTTTCTTCTCTCTGCACTTTTCTCATTGTATTTGGAGACGGAGCATAGAAACCAATGTTTGTTGTTATAGAATTTTATTTTTTTCTCGTGCCTCATTGGAACGGTCCAATATTCCACTCACTTCCTGTGTATCATTCCAGTGCCGCTACTGTTTGTTTTTACAGCAGAGATTCTTTCCGTAAAAATAAGTGCTGATGCATCTCACTTTTCATTAACTCGAAGATTCTTTATTCGGCATTTAGTCTATTTTTAATTCTAGTAACAATATCTGGACAACGTCATTGTGACTTCATCTCTGCAAAGTGAACGCATACACTGCAATAAAATAACTTCTTGACAAGCCAAAACATTTTGAAATTGCACAATAAATCTTGTTATTTCTTCTTACAAGATGTTATGTTATAATTAAGAGTGAGAGATGATTTTGCTTGTTTCAAGAAAATAGGACTTGAATTATCTTGCTTTGAAAAAAATGCAAATTTTGATGATATTTTACACTATATTGAGACATTTTTCCAAAGTAGACATTATGTGTTAACACAGAAACAAGAAATCAAATTTTCTAAATTTTCTTATTTTAAGAACATGATGCTTTTCAATTAAAAAAAAACCTACCCACTTTTTTATATTAAACCCAATGAGACCGCACTGAAATGCCAAAACAAATCTACCCTGTAACAAGATTCTTTGTCTTGATTTAATCTGTCTTACCAAGCAACATTTTCTCACTCCATTGGCAGATAATTTTACTTGATCAAAGATGTTTTTACTCATTTAGTTATTTATTTTATTTTTATGTAGATTTTTTGCAGTTTAGGTGTGGTTTTTCTGCACATACATACACCTGCACACACACTTTTATGTCAAAGTGTCATTGAATTGTTTCTCAGCAGGTTTCTCACTGTTCGAGAAACATCTACTTGAAGACTGCAAGTGACATTTGACGGACTGAGTCTGCCAACTCAGACAACAAAATGTATATGAATGTTTCACACACCGATTTGAAACTTTCCAATTTTCTGGAGGAAGGCAATCGCAAATGGTTTTTTTAAACAAGTATTAAACTGACAATTTCGGTGACGTTTGAACATGCCGCTAAATGTGATGTTGTCTCGTTTAGGTCAGCGTGTCCACCTGAGGCTCGTTGTGACGAGTTATGGAAAGTCTGCCACGGAAATAGACGAGGACGTGTTCGAGGAGGTTTTAAAGCAACCGAGTTTGGGTGTTTTCCAAAAATGGTTGCCAGATTTTTTCAAACAGTAATGGTATTCATCAAATAGTATGTCGTTACGCTTTTGCATGTTGCGCGGTTCTTTGTGCTTTGCAAACATTGCAAAAAACTGCCTGGTGGAATCATCAGAGAGTACATCAGAACCAAAAGCTTCTCAACTAGAGAAAGATGGTCAATATTCTGAATGCAGATAGGACAGAACAGAACAGGTAACTTGTATTTTATGTTTCTTATTCCAGTGTAACGTGTTTACACCAAGGAAAGATGAATATAAAAAGTTAGCAAAAATTAATTTATTTAAATTTCATGTAGGGGAAATTAGGTGACAGTCTATGCTCAGTCAATAATTTTCAGTACCACTGTTTTACAATAAATATGTTTCGTTTAATTTTCATTGTTTTTGCATTTTGCAGTTCATTGCCACTGAAACAGGTAAAATTGTCAATTTCCACTTCCAATCACATTTGTTGAAAAGCTGTTGTGTAAACACAGAAAATGACTGTTTAAGCATTGTCTCGTTTTATTTACTGTATAGGCAGGAACTAGCGTAGATGAACATCGGGACTCCAGCTCACCCAGCCCTACTTGTCAGGAATCACAGCAGGGACTTGATGGCAAACAAACAGTTTATTGAACAAAACGTAGTTCCGGCAATCACAGTTCAACAAAAAAATCACGGGTGCAAACTATCCAACAGAAGATCAGGAAAGAGAACAGTGATCCAACAGCATGCAGACAAGACCAAAAACTCACACAATCAGTAATCATATGCCAGGTGCGTCGGTTACCCGGGTGATGTACCGCGCGTGCACACAGACTAGGGAACGATGCAGAGATACCGGGATCGTGACACTATTGTATCTGCTTGCTGTCAGGATGAGGAAAAGCTGCATTGATGGATACGACATCATCCTCAACATAAAAGCTATACCATGCAAGTCAGTGAGTGGTCCAGCTGCCTTCGACCAACTGTTCAATGCCCACTTTGTGCTTGGTGTCTCGTGCGAGAAGTGTTTCACTGTGTTGAAATTGACATTGACTTTAAAGAGAGTCCAAGACTTGCAGAACTTCGAGCCCGATTTCTGTATTAAGTTCAAGTTCAAGTTCAAGTTCATTTGTATATCGCTTTTCTTAGTCCGAGACCAACGCAAAGATGCTAAAACGGTGACGCGACGGTGTCTCCATCCTGATGGTAACGACACTCCTCAGCAGCTAGACCGGCATTGTCTCCACCGGCAGGGATGCGTTCCTCCGGCAGGGATGTGGTATGTGGAGTCGTCTTCTCCGGCGGTGATGCGGCCTCGTCTCCTCCGGCAGGGGTGTGGATCACGCAGGACCTCAGCAGGGGAGTGAAGCGAGCAAGAACAAAAGCTATTAGCACTATGAAGGGCTCTAAGAGGGAAAAAATAGCAGTGATGCTACGGCGCAGGTGAGGTTCGGTTCCGGGCTACTACCTAGTGCAGCCTTCCTTTTCGTTAATGTTAGTAATTGAATATTTTGCCATTACATTTTTGAATATGCCTCATTGAAGAGATGGGTTTTTAATCTAGATTTAAACTGACTAATTGATTCTGATTCACGAATTGTGCTAGGCAGAGTGTTACAATATTTTGGTGCTAGAAAAGCGAACGATCTTTCCTCTGTGAAGGTTTTAGAGATTTTTGGTATTACGAGCTGCCGTAACACGTGATGAGCTCACTGAGATACAGAGGAGCTAGACCGTTTAATGCTTTATAAGCTGTAAGGAGAATTTTAAATATAATTCTATATTTTACGGGTAACCAATGTATTATTACGACTAATATGGTCGTACTTTTTAGTTCTGGTCAGTAGTCGAGCGGCTGTATTCTAAACTAACTGACGTTTATCTATTTGGCGGGCAGGAGAACCTCCCAGAAGACCATTACAGTAATCTAACCTCGAGGTCATGAATGCATGTATGAGTCTTTCTGCATCCGACCTAGGGAGCATATGACGCAGCTTTGCAATATTCCTGAGCTGGAAAAATGCTGTTCTACAGACGTTGTTCACATGGGTTTCAAATGAAAGTTTATTATCAAATATAACACCTAAGTTTTTCACTGTTGATGAAGAGGAAAGTTTAAGTCCATTAAGATTTAGATTATATTCAGGGCCCTTAATTTTTCGGTTAGAGTCAATAAGCAATAATTCCGTTTTGTCCTGGTTAAGCAACAGGAAGTTTTGCATCATCCAGGGGACATATTAGAGGGGATTGACAGCTCAAACAAAAATGTGTTTGTTTTTGCACTTTTTTAGCACTTAGCAGTCAACTGAGGTTTTATTTCAAATGTTTTTTTCATATTTTAATTGCCTTGAGAAAAAACACACATTTTTGGTTTAATCTCTGAAGGAGTTTCATGTTAAGACATTTCATGTTAAGTTATTTACAAATAATTGATATTCTGACTTTGTGTTTAATGAATGATCTTAATGTGTACACTAAATATTAGGTTCTTTAATAAA
The DNA here is from genome assembly GCA_028031935.1 of Paedocypris micromegethes. Lineage (NCBI taxonomy): Eukaryota > Metazoa > Chordata > Actinopteri > Cypriniformes > Paedocypris > Paedocypris micromegethes. The sequence goes on from CM051496.1 coordinate 29,909,878, forward strand.
TATCAATGAATTAATAACTGTTTGTCTCATGCATTCAAAGGTATGATTTTGTTCTGATAAAGGTATAAATTGACATGTTACTCCAGCGGCACCTTTTTTTGGTGCCTATGCTGTACCTTTCCAGTGAGTACATTTTTGTACCCGAATGTAAAGGTACACAATAGTTTTTAGGGGTACAAATAGGGTCCTTTAGAGGTACAGAAATAAAGGTACTAAATTGTACCATTGTCAAAGGTACATTATTTTACCCTACTAAATGTACTGCTGGGGCGACAAAGCTTTTGTACCTTTAGTTTCTGTACCTCGATTTTTTTGATGTTTAAGATCCTCTCTTCAGGTTCTGCTGCGTTCCATCTCTGGCATCAGCTAAACTCTTCGCTGTGACCTTCTTTCTATTCCTAGAGGGATGTGATCTGTGCCGGGATCTGTTCCTGCTCGCAGCTCAGATGTCTTTGTGGGGAATAAATATTGAGCTGCACAAGTGGCTTCCACTCTTCACAATCAAGTTCAAGCCCGATCATTTAATCTTCAGACACGTTGTCTACAATCAAACGGCGTGATTAATGTGGAGTAAATCTTTAAATATGGGCAGATGAAAAGCACAAGGCCTGACGCAGCAGAACGCGATCACTGATCCAGTGTGACCTGATCCGGACCGGACATTAAATCAAGCCTGGTTTTAGCTGATCTGAGGAATTTGGTCATGATGCGGGAGAACCACGAGTTGCTAAAGTAAATTATGACTGACCATGTACAACGGAATTTCAGCTGGAGACATAAAGGAACTTCTGTGGAAATTTCAATCACCGTATTTTTACGAATATAAGCACCCCCCAGAATTTTTAGGCACAAAATACACAAAATCATTTTTTTTAATTCAAAACTCTTTTTTTCTTCTTTCAACAAACTGAACTTGTGACTCGTATCACTTGTTGTTGTTGTACTTGAATAATAAATAAAAAAAATATCTGTTAATCTGTTATAGTAATCGGAACTCCACCTCCCAGAAACCTCAGCGGACCCCATGAGCCTTTGCAAATGAAAATGGAAAACAAAAAAGTGAAAAAGGAAAGTGCACAAGTGTTTGAGAGTCTAAAATTTGAAAGATAAAAATTATAGTCGATTATTGTTTAGTACAGTTGCGAATAATCATCCACATTATTTGGCTGACTGTGACAAAGGAAGATACCTCTTCCAGAACTCTACTTGCAGTCTTTCATACATACACACACACACACCACACACACACACTCACACACACATATTTAAAAAATGTCAATTAACAAGACGTTTCTCACAAAAACATTAATTTAATAAATGGGATTCACACATAATATAAAATGGACAATTCAAAAGTGCAAAAGAAAAAAAAATTGCAGCATCGGAGGTTTGTTATATCTAGTCGCTGCAGCTCTGATCGTCTAATTTGATTGTGTCAAGTAAAATTAGCATTTAGAAAAGAAGAAAAGAAAGAAAGTGAGTGTCAATATGGCCACCAGGGACAGTATTTAAATTATTGAAGTGACACACACAAACCCAGAGCAGTGGACAGCATTAAAGACTGGGATGCATACTTGCAAGACAAATACAAATACAAAAAAAAAAAGATGCATACAAACCTAAATTAAATTCCTTACAACCCGACCACAACTGCCAACTAACAAATGCTACAATTTGTAACGCTGTTTGAAGTCTGTCGCATTGTGGCGGTGGCTGCTAATTGGGTGTGTTTGGTGTCACATGACCTATAGTGAGAGGAAGCTACAGTCCAGTCAGGTTTCGATCAGACACTTGAATGAAAGCGGTTTAAACTTGGGACACTTCAGACGCGTCTGTGAAAGAACTAGACACTCTAAAAACAGACACAGATGGGGAAATAAGCTCTTCATTAAAACACAATCCTGCAGATTCTCCAGGGCGGAGAGAACACGGCAGCTCTAAGTGCTGAAGGAACCAGGCGATGGTGATTGTCCGGAGAATTATTTATTTTCCCAACGTTTCCAGGCACTCGGTAGCCATTAAGATTAGCTAATAATGCAAACAAACCTTAGCACTGCTTTACTTGGCACAGCGAGGGGAACAGTATTTCACATGTCGTGAATACAACCGTTGGTGGACAGGAAACACGTAAGGACAAATCTTCTCTCTGATGGTGAACACTTTAACACACAGATTGTCTTTTCCCACATGCCCCTTCTAATTGCGGCTTCGCTTTCCTTTGGAATTGCTGGACAAAAGGTAGCGGTGGTGAGAAGCCTGTGTAGCCTGATACGGAGCGTCTTCTGCTTTAATCGTCTGCGGGTTTGTCTGAACCGGCTGGAGACTCTAGTTTCAGAGCCGAGATCACAGGAGAAACACTTCAGCTCACACACAAACTCTAGGGACCAGAAACTTAGGAACTTCTGTTGTTCTGCAGGTCTGTCTCCACTGGTCCATTGTGTGTGTGTGTGTGTGTGTGTGTGTGTGTGTGTGTGTGTGTGTGTGTGTGTGTGTGTGAGAGAGAGAGAGGGAACGGGGGAGAGAGAGAGTGAGTGAGTGTGTGAATGAGTGAGTGAGTGAGTGAGTGAGTGAGTGAGTGTGAGAGTGAGTATGTGTGAGTGTGAGATGAGATGTATGCGTGTGTGTGAGAAAGAGAGCAAGAGACAGAGAAGGTGAGAGTAAAAAATAGAGACAGAGAGGAAGAGACAGAAAGAAAGAGAATAAACATAAAAACAGAGACACAGAGAGAGAGAGACAGACGGACAGAAAAACCGAGATTGAGAGAGAGAGAGAGAGAGAGAGAGAGAGAGAGAGAGAGAGAGAGACAGAACAAGCGAGACAGAAAGAGACAGACAGAGACTGATATTGAGAAAGAGACAGAAAGAAAGAAGAAACGGAAATACAGAGAGAAAAGAGAAAGAAAGAGAGAGAGACAGACAGAGACTGAGAGATGCACAGATGGACGGATGGACAGACAGAAAGACAGACAGATAAAAAAGAAAAAATATTTTCAAAATAGATCACATTTTTAATTCACATAAGTTATCTAAAACTCAATCACAACGCGCACACAAATGGTCGCGCACATTGATTTGAAGTGTGAGATTTGAGAAGACTAAAGTTCAGAAGCTTCACGTCAGTTAAAGTCCTGGAGACTCCACAACACAAACACACTAATACAACTTCAGGCAGATTTCAAGTGTTGGTGCAAAGGTTTCTGCCTTCAAGCTGGGTCAAACAAAAAGGGAAGAGAAGAGAGAGAAATGCAGGACCCTCCCCGTGTCCCTCACTCACACATATTTACATGGTTGTCAGTGGCCTGAAAGCCGGTTAAAGGTACATGCTTTATGTGCCAGGAGACGGATTAAAAGCATCCAAACAAAGAGGCTTTGATTTCTCACAAGCACATAAGGCTGGCCCGAGTTAAACCTACAGTTCTCTCGCTTCTAGAACTTTCAATACACCTTTATTTCAAGACAAACGTCAGGGGCTCATCTGTGAAAGAATTATTAAGGAGTCACATTAACAAAAGAGCAAAAATTCTAAAAGTAGAAAAAGAGAGGGAAACGAAATGGCAAGGAGATATTCAACCGTGGAAAAAAAGTGTTTATTGACTGTGTCTGTGTGTTCAGGTTGAAATTACACATCTTCTTCAGGTTTCCTCACACAGCCCAAAAACATACGGTGAGAAATTTGTAAAAAAATGACCACAGGTGTGAGGGAATGTGTGAAAATCCCTGTGCGGTCGCCAATCTGGTGAATTTATTCTGCCTCAGGCCTAGAGTTGTAGAGATTGGCTTCCCATGACCTATTCATCGTAAAGTGGTTGAAAAATGGAGGGACATACTCTCACCGGCCACATTAGGTTGACAATTGAGGAGGATGAGCTGCAGCAGCAGAAGACTACACTGGGCGCCGCTCTAATCACAAAACAACAGCAAACTGATGCTATATGTCACAGACTCAACGCACACAGATTCAACAAAACTAGACAATAGTAGATGGAAAAATGTTGTCTGGTCTGATGAGTCTGGATTTCTGCTGGGACATTCAGATGTTAGAGTCAGAATTTCTCTCTAATCTGAGCTTTGACTTTTGTTGACTATGTTTTGCCAGAAACAATCTTGTTGTGTCTTTCTGTGTTGAACTGCTTTCCTTCTTTAAGTTTTGTGAATTTTTTTTTGCTTGTTTAAACTGTAATTCTTCTATTATTTAGGTCGGTACAAGTGTAGTAAAGTCTCGTTTCGGGTGCTGGAGACTCTAAGATCACATTATAAACATCTCATCTCATCTTTGTAAAACTCTTCTATTATTATTCTTCTTATCAAGACATATTGTTGAAGCTGAATTTTCAGAAAATTAAAAATTAACAGAAGAGTTGTTTTTTTGTCTAATTTTTTGTACATGTTTTTACAGATGTATTTTTATTGTATTGTATTATTGAGTTAATTTTGCAAAATTGAAGCATATTAAACTTCAATTATATGTATATACAAAGATATTATATTAAAGATTAAAAAGTAATATTTCAGACTTTTGAAAAAAAAAATTGTTATATGTGGGTGTGTGTGTGGTGTGTGTGTGTGGGTGTGTGTGTGTGGTGTGTGTGTGTGTGCGTGCGTGCGTGCGTGCGTGTATTATTATTCTTCTTCTTTTTTTTTTTTTTTCTAAAGTCTAAAATGCTATTATTTTGTTACAGGTTTTCACAGATTTTTTATTATTTTATTAGAAGTTAATTACAGGAGTAACCCCATTGAACCATAAGAAAGCGCGTTCATCAACCTCAGAGAAGCCTGTCTGAATTTGTGTCCCAAGGCCGCGCAGATTGTCCTCTTTTTTGGAAATCAAAATATGGTCACCCTACACTAGGGTTTTAGCACATTTGGCAATGTCGCCTAACAAGTTGTTTTGTGATGTCATCTAACAAGTTGACCACACAAATATTTGGCGACAGTTGTATTTTGTCGATTTTTGCAGCCCTCCGCGAGAGTCATTAAAAGCCGGCATTTGTCTCCAATGAAACAACGATACGAATTGTCTTCTTCTCCAAAAAATATTTCTCATTGTCTCTTACAGCATCTCTCGAGTATTTTCACGCTATTAACAACCAAAACTGCCATTACGTTGGATCAGAATCAAAACAAACCCCGTATAAATGCTCAGGACTCGTTAATAAGTTCATTGAACTCTGGGAAACATTTCCTAGATATTAAAATTGATCCCAAAACCAATTTTTTTGCAGACTAAGTACAAAAAACTATCGAATTGCAACTTCCTGGAATCGAAGTCATCGTGGATTGTACAGCAGAAAAGTGGCTTCAAAATAATAAGTCTGTCGCAAGGTCATCAGAAGCTCTGACTCAGTGTTTCGCTCACAATCCGACCAAGCAGACAAACTCTTCATCAGACGGTCAGATGTCTATTAGCCGGCCAGTAGGTCTGGAGGTCTTCTTCCGAATTCTCTCAGCTCAGGCCGGGCTGTGTGCTGCTGAAAACCCAGCAGGTTTTAATCTTTGCTGATGAGCCCAGAAGATTCTACCTGAGGAGAAACGGAGGGTGAGCGATTGACGGCTCCACGGTTGTTTGAAGAGGAGAAGTGGCTGGTATTGATGTCGGCTTGAGACCCGCTGAGAAAACTTGAAGTCGGCTTGACTTCATCATCTAATTGTCAACACAACCACTGGTATTTCCACAGCTTTGATAAATGTGTTCCAGGCAAGACTGCCCCAGCTCTAATCTGGGTTAAAAGAACTGATGGAATTCTACTGTGTCTTCCAGGTCTGTTGAGTTTTCTGTTGTCTATATTTCTGTGTCCTGAAAGATTATTGACTTTGTATGTCATTGTATGTTGTGACCGATGCATACGATGATTAACGCGTGTTGCGAATTCCGAAATGTTGAATGAATTGACTTTTGAATGATTTTTGTCATGAATGATGGAAATAAGTAATACTGAGATTTATTTTTCAAGTCTCTCAGACAACTTCTGATAATAATATTTTTAGAAACAGTATGTATACTGTATATATATATATATATATATATATATATATATATATATGTATATATATTGAGAGTGTTTAATATTGATTAGTGTTTATTATATCTTCTTTTTGGGGAGAAGAATTGATTTGTTACTTCTGTCATTTTACAATGTTTTTGTTGCATTGCAATTATGTATTTTTTATGCGTCTAATGGACCCAAAGTGTGTCAAGAAAATCACCTCCACACCATCACACAACCACCAGCATGAACTACGGACACAAGGCAGGATGATCCATGGTTTCATGTTGTTGACGCCTCATTCTGACCAAACCATCTGAATATCAGAAGTACAGACTAATCGGACCAGAAAATGGTTTTCAATCTTAAATTGTCCAGTTTTGTTGGGTGTGTGTGAGCTGCTGTTATCTGACAGGAGCGGTGCCCATTGTGGTCTTCGGCTGCTGCAGCTCATCCTCTTCAAGGTTTGAGTGTTGTGTGTGTGTCAGAGAAGCTCTTCTGCACCCCAGTTGTAACGACTGGTTATTTGAGTTACTGTTTCCTTCTCTCAGCTGGAACCAGTCTGCTCATTCTCCTCTGACCTCAACAAGGCCTTTGCTCCACAGAACTGCTGTTCACTGAACATTACCTCTCTGATCTTTCTCTGCAAACTCCAGAGATGGTTGTATGTGAAAATTGGTCACTTGAATCACCTTTCTTCTCCATTCTGATGCAGGTTTAAATTGCAGCATATCTCATAGCTCATCTTCACCAATGCCTAACTGCCTTGAGTTGGCGCCATCTGATTAGCTGATCAGAAAATTGGTTAATGAGAAGTTGGACAGGTGGAGCTAATTAAGTGCAAAAGCACATTTTCAAGAAAAATGTAGTAACTATGTTGCTCAAGTGCACACAGAGAAGCAATACACACAGACGTGATTCTGTGTTTTACAGTCACAATGATGATGATGTGTGTTCACGTCCCTCAGCAACAATAGCTTGACTTATTGTGTGTTTTTATCTTCTGTTTCAGGTTCGTCTGTCATTCAACAAAGCGCCTCGGATTATTGAACCATCACTCCAGCATTTATTCCTTCTCAAGCGCTCGCTTTATTGTTCAGATACCCATCAGATCATTTCCTCATTCTCAGCACATCTCTGACATTATAAGGCGTAAATCTTCTTCTATCTGCCTCCACATCCCACTGGCACTAAGTGACTCCTCTGATGTTACTGCTAGAGAGGGAGAAGGATAAAACGCCAAGAGAGCTTGACCACATGCTGGTCAATATTGGTGGCAGATGTGTCCAGAAGATCTGGAGGAACTGCGATGGCATTTCCTCGGCTGAGATACAGATGTGATGGATTTAATCACAACCCTCCATTTTAGAGCTAAAATCTCCGCTGAATGTTCTGCTTTGGCCCAACAGGCAAGGTGAAGTTCCGTTTCCTGTGATTTCTCACGCACTGACACCATCTTTTGTGCACATTTGCTAAAACAAAGGCACAGCTGTGCTTATCACTAGCGTGACATTTGAAGTTCAATGACGTCTTACCACAAGTTCACAACAAAATATCCACATTAACCGAACAAGTTATTAACCGAACAAAGGCGGCCTGAAAAGTTCTGAGGTGTGCGCTGCCTGCTTGTTTTTTTAACTTTTGCATTTTTAGGTTGTATTCTGCCACGGTTTCAACTATCAATAGATAGAAGAAGATAGAGATGGAAGATAGACACTAAAACACTAGACAAGATAAATCAGAGTCCTTTCTCCTTCAAAACCAATTCAAATTTTATTTGTCACATACAAATTATACGTGGTACAACATGTAGTGAAATGTGTTTCTGGGGGGGGAATACAATAAAAAATAAAAAATAGAAATACGATTAAAACAAGATATAAAGATAAAATATGCTTTTCCAAAATGTGCAAAGGAGATACAAAATGAATACAAACAACATATAGAAGATAAATATGTTGAAGATATATATGAAAATAAAATATGAAATATGAATAAAAATACAAAATTTCTAAAATAAAAAGTACAACTGAATAACGCAGAAGTGAGAAGAAGACAAAAGAACAAAAGTGACTCAGTATAAGGTGAAAGTGTCCAGTATAAGGTGACTAAAAACTGACTCAGGTATCCAGAAAGTGTTGTAAAGGTGACCGGTTAAGGTCAAAAGGTAAAGTGAACAGTGCAGTGGTGATTAAAGTGCAGTCAGCGAGAGAGATAGAGAGACAGTTCTGGTGGTAGGTGCTGGGACACCCTGGTTCAGACTCCTCCTCATTCTCTCCATGTTTGCTCTCAGGGAATGGAAACGTTTTCCTGAGCGCGGCAGAGAGAAGAGTCCATTGTTAGGATGGCTGCGGTCTTCTACAATCTTCCTGGCCCTGGACCAGCACCGCTTGTAGATGTGGTATAGGTGCGTATGGTGCGTTCAGCAGACCGCACCACCTTCTGGAGGACTCGCCTGTCCTGCTCGGTGCTGTTCCCGAACTAGGAGGTGATGATTCCTGTCAGGATGCTCTCAATGGTGCAGGTGAAAAGGCGCCTGAGAGGGGAGTCTGAAGTCCCTTAAGCGTCTTAGGTGGTACAGACGCTGCCGGGCCTTCTTCACCAGGGTGTTGATGTGGCAGGACCACGAGAGATCCTGCGCGATGTGAACACCCAGGTACCGGAAACTGTCCACTCGTTCCACTGGGGCTCCGTTGATGGTGACTGGGTGGTATGAGCGCTCCTGCTTCTTGCTGAAGTGCACTACCAGCTCCTTGGTTTTGCTGACGTTCATGAGCAGGTTGTTCTATTGGCACCATCTCTCCAGGTTCTGGATCTCTTGTAGGTAGGCCCTTTCATTGTTGTTTGAGATCAGGCCCACCATGACGGCGTCGTCAGCAAACTTGATGATGGTGGTGGAGTCAGTAGTGGTCACGCAATCTTACGTGTACAGTTAGTACAGCAGGGGGCTCAGTACACACCCCTGAGGAGCTCCAGTGCTGAGGGTGAGGGAGGATGAGGTGTGTTTTCCCATCCGCACGGCTTGTGGTCTGTCTTTCAGGAAGTCCGAGATCCACAAGCGCAGTGATTGGCTGAGGCTCAGGACTTCCAGCTTTGAGGTGAGTGTGGAGGGAACTATGGTGTTGAACGCTGAACTGTAGTCCACAAACACCATTTTTGCACAGTTCCCTTTTCTACAGTCCAGGTGGCTTGTGGTTGTGTAGAGGAGGTGGGAAATGGCGTCCTCCATGGACCGGTTCTCACAGTACGCAAACTGTAGTGGGTCTAAAGTGTCCGGACCAGCAGTGATGCAGTGATGTAGTCTCAAAGCACTTCATCACTATTGAAGTCAGCGCTACAGGGCGGTAGTCATTCAGGCAGGCGGGTAGAGGCTTTTTCGGGACAATGGCGGACTGTTTGAAGCATGAGGGAACTGTAGACTGTTTCAGGGAGAGATTGAAGATCTCAGTGAACACCGGTGCTGGTTGGTCGCGGCTGCGCGGCTTTCAAAATCTGACCTGTAATGGCGTCTGGTTCTGCTGGCTTCCTGGTGTTCACTCTCCTGAACGCCCTCCTCACATCGTGCTTTGAGATGGTCCCCTCTGTTGCAGCTAGTGAGCTACTCGCGCCGCTAGCACCGTTAGCGTGATTAGCGGCGGTCTCGAAACAAGCATAGAAGGTGTTTAGCTCGTCAGTCAGAGAAGCGTCTGCTGTGTTTATACCGGAGGTTGGTAGTCAGTAATTGTTCTCAGTCCCTGCCACAGGCTTCTGGAGTTGTTGGAATTGACTCCAGTTTCTTTCCGTAGCGCCTCTTCGCCTCCTTCACCGCTCTGCGTATGCTGTAGGATGCCGCTTTGTACTCGTCCATGTTCCCGGTGGCGAGCCCCGTGTTATAGGCAGCGGAGCGGGATCTCAGAGAGTCGCGGATAGTTCTGTCTACCCACGACTTCTGGTTGGGAAACGACTTGGTTTTTCATTTGCGTAACTTCATCTCAAGAACACGCCGTAAGAAACGGTGGTCCGGTCGCAACTCTGATTGTGCCGCAATGCTTTATTGTGATCAATATCACTTCAGTGTTCTTAATTGATAAACTAATTGATCAATAGTGTGAGGACTGGTGCTATGAGGTCACCTAGCCACATACACGACGTAAAGAGGAGACATTGTAAAAACAGCCTCTAGGGGCAAAATTAATACCTTGAGAATTTAACCAGTTCCACAAACACACACTTGCATTAGCATCATAGTGGTGTCCCACCATTGACTTACATACAGAACAAGTTGCATCCCCGAACCGATATTTGAACCAGCAATGTCTGGGTGACAGATCCCATTGGTCGATGTTGTACACAAACAACTCTTGTTTTTCTACAAAACAAAAAAAACAAAATGCAGCCCCTTCTCCAGCTTCTGGGTTGTCCGATGGAGCAGAAGAGGCCGTTGCCGCGGTGACGTCATTGTAAGAACGAGACTCAGTTTGGGTCCAAAGTCAAACGCCTCCGGGTCAGAGACACAAACAGGAATCAGGAACTGACGACTATGTTTGCATTTGGTAACAAACAAGCAATCTTATCAGCAGCAGACTTATTCATCATCTCCCACACATTCACCAAGCCGGGATTGAGGAAAAATCTACAAAGATTACAGATTAAAGTAAGTGATGGAGATGACAGAGCCTGGCCACAGCTGCTGTCTCTCTCTTCCTCTACCCCCCCTTCTCTTTGTGTCTCTCTCTTTCGTTCTCCGTCTCGGTCGACCTCAGAAATGAAAACAAAGCCGGAATGGCAGCACTTCAGAAGCCGTGCAGGAAAGTCTGACTTTATTATCCTCCTCTGCGGAAATTTTCCTGAGGAGGGATGAAGCTCCGTAACGGCTGTCTGCTGTTTATTAGGATGAGACAATAGCAGCCGCAGGGAAGGGTCAGACTGCTCTCTCTCTCTGTCTCACTCTCTTTCTCTCCGCTCCCACCCTTCCACGACCTGTCTGTCTCTCTCAAACCTGCAGACCTTTCTTGTCCGGTGGCATGTTTGACAGCCACCCATTGCTCATGGGATGAGAAGCCGATGACCACGCTGTTGTTGGGCGAGAGAGGAGTGTGTGTGACTCCGGGACTCCCCTACTCGCCGCTCCCAGCAGGACCCGGACATTGTTGAAGCCATTCACCCACTGCACTCACAAAGGCAGATAAATGGATTAGGTCTTCAAACGGCGGTGGTGGTGCTGCTGGGACGGAGGTGTTTGTCTTACAGGGCGGGGGTGTATAAATGACCCGCTCCTGCCAAAAAGACAAGACAGTGAAGAACTTTTCTCCTCTCTCTATTTTCCACGGTGACAGATACACAAGAATCGTGGGAGAGGAGAACTTCTATCCAGCAGCTCTTGTACAAATACAGTCCTCCGTTATTTATGGGTCCTGTTGGCCGGCTTTCGCAGTCCTCGTTGCTTTTGTTGTATCACGTTGCAAAATATTCACCCCTCTCCTATCTGTTTATGATAACGAGTGGAATAATAATTCTATCATTCCCTCTTCAATCCCGTGCCTCGCATCTCCTCTGTGTTCTTTTGGCCCGAGTTTGTGGCCCGGGGCGGCTTGTGCGAGACGTTGGAAGTGTCGGAGTAATCACAGCTTCAGCCGCGCTTATTACTCGTTAGACAATTGGCTGAAGATCCAGTACAGGATGAGTGATGTCGAGTGTGTTCGCAGCCCGAAGCCTCGAGTCCAGCACAAAAACGTTATAAATGAATCACCAGGCGCTTATTTCATCTGAACCACAACAGGCTCCTGACAGAAATGAAGACGGAACAACGGGCAGTGAGCGGACCTGCAGCCGACAATAACTTCCATGTGCGCGTTATGACTTACATTATGGTTTTAATGTCGATTTAATTTTACTATTTCTATTATTACTTTACTTACATTTGGTTTGCCCATCAGTATTAACCCACTGGTATTAATACTGCACACAAGTATTACCCAAAACAAACATTGCTGGAAAATATTTCTCGGGAAATTTAAATAGTAATAAAAAACTAACAAAATATCGAATTGCTTCTCACAATAAATGAATGCATTGCTCCTCTTCAAGTTTAGAAAAACGTTTTTTTCTTTCAGCGCCTTCAATTTCATGTGTTGTTCTAAAAGTACAAAACACACAAACTCCAATTTAAGTGGCTATTTAAGTGAAGTTATATGCAAATGTGAAAAATAGTTTCGAAATTTCGAAGTTTTGAAATCAATAAAGTGCATCCATTTTAGACTTCCAATTTAGATTTAAATAAAAGCACCCAAATCAAAACACTCGGAAATCAAAAATTGGGTTTAAATTAAAAATTGGGTTTAAAAAAAACGGTTTAAATTATTCACATTTTTAATTAGACGTCATAGGAAACGAGACTGTAACGAGCGCTGACTCGTTCAATCTGTAGAGGTCGCTGCAGGCCTGACAGTATTCCGAGCTCCTGCTTTCTGGTCTGTCACCACAGATTGAACGGGATCAAGAAACAACAGGAAAAGAAGCTGTTATAAAACAATATTTTACTCTGTTCAAATAATTCAAGTATTAAGCTGCTTCATAAGTGAATTTTCAATTACTATACAGTTTAAATTCTACTTTAAAATATTGACATTCGATTACACTTAATTTATAAAAACAGCACGTGAAATTGTACGAAACAAAATGACTATAATAATAATAATAATAATAATTATTATTATTATTGTTAGTGTTATTATTATTATTATTTATAATAATAATAATAATAATAATAATAATAATAATAATAATAATAATAATAATAATAAATAATATTATCATCATCATCATCATTATTATTGTTCTATTGTAAAACCCCGCTGCCATTGCACATTGTCTCCAAACCCAATGTCACTCCTCGATGAATTAATAATTTATTTTCGTAGAGTTTCTCTCTCTCTCTCTCTCTCTCTCTCTCTCTCTCTCTCTCTCTCTCTGTCTCTCTCTCTCTGACAGATTAGATTTTAACCATTTGATTTTGTTTGCACAGGGCGTTCCCACATTATTACTTAATGATATTCCCAGCTGCTTGGGTCCATTTTCCGCCGCCAGCAGCCATCTGCTCTCTTATTAGCACCTCAATGCGCTTCCAGCCAGCGCCATTTAGCTGCTGAATTGGAACACTAGCGCAAAATGTTTAAAGAGCCGTTTTAGTCTTAAAGCTGATAAACAACCGACAGCTTTTCTTTTCTTCTTTTGTTCAATTAATTCTAAATTACCGGATATCGATTATAATTAATAGAATCGTATAGAACACATCACCAGATGAAACAAACCGTTATTGCTTATTTATTATATCAGCAGCAATGATCTATTCGTTTTAATATATTATATTATTTTCACAGAAATAGACTGCATTTTGTCATTTGTGTACCTATACCGAATCGCAATTTAGTGTGTTGTTTATAATAACGTTTACACAAAAAACTGCAATTAAAAGCCAGGAACCGATCAGAAACGTGCAAAATAATTTTATAAAGTTGTCTATAATTTCATTTAGTTTATTAGAAAAAATATATGATCTGAACAAACTCCGTTCACTCGATATTTACAGAATAGCGGGTCGCTGTAAAGGAACACTGACACGTCAAGACAAAATCAACCTACCAAAGGTCCCACGGTAAGGAAAAGATCGCGCGTGTCATTATGTACAAGTCCGCGTGCGTGTGATGGGATATGTGAACGCGCCGTGGATTTCAGTCTTTATAGCGGGACTCGGGCGCTGATCAAGCGGAGGAAAGAGCTGTCAGGGCCCGCTGCGTGGATTCCTGCGCGGCTCTTGCACTGCGGAGGCAACACACACACACACACACACACACACACACACATCACAATCAGTCATCGCCGAGGGTCACAGCAGCCCCGTTATAAATGTTTAACCGCAGTCCGTCGATCTCTTAAAAGACGTCGCCTTTAATTTTCAATAGAGATGAGCTTAATTGTTAAAATAAAGCAAGCCCGACGTAATTTAATTGACTTAATTAAAAACAAATATGAACCAAATTTTAGACATTTTCTGGACCTGCTTTGTGAAACGTTTCTCCGACATTTTACACACAAAAAGGCCAGCTTTTTATTCGGTCGAAATTTGAATATCGCCGTCTTCCAACAAATCCCCACGTGTGACCCGTAATAACACGCTTATATGCGATAAGAAGAAGAAAGAGGAAGTCAAGAGGCCTGTTAAAAACAGTAGCAGTTAAAAGGCGAAAGTTTGAGCAGCGGCTCCCCGGAGGCTTCGCGCTCCCCGGGGTCTTTAGGAAAAGCACACAGCCTCTGTGACTTGATAAGTAGTTATTCTCTCCAGAGACTCTCTCTCTCTCTCTCTCTCTGTCTCTCTCTCTCTCCCTGTGTGTGTGTGTAGGGGGGATTCATGATCCTTTGTCACCGAGAAAAGCAGCAGATTTTTTATAGCGTTAACGGGGAATTTTTTTTCTTTGGCTGCCTGCTATAAAAACAGCTTTATCCCGAGAGAATTACCTTGGCCGTATATATTACAGAAGGGGAAAAACGAGCAAGGGGGGAAAACTATTTTGCGCTTTTCATCCAAGTAAAAAAAAAAACCGCAGAAGAAAAAAAAACATTCTATTAATAGAACACAAGTGTGCGGACGTTTAGTAAACTAAAACAGCAGCATCCTTAAATTAAATAGAAATATTAAATAGTCTACATAAATTAAAGAATATATTATGTTTAGCATAGTATGTGCATATCCTATTCTGAGTCAAAGTTTAGATCAAACACAACCGTTATATTAAAATCTAAAAAATAAAATAAACAGATTGATAAAAATGCATTTCAGAATAATCAAATACCTGTCTTGGAGAGGACGAAACGAAGACTTCAGAAGTTGCGTCGGTGACTCGTTTCTGTGAACATCCCGATCTGAGACGAAACAAAACGAGAAAAAAATGCATTTAAGATGCCTATTTAGAAATGTAGGCAATGACGCCGCGTGATTAATTTGCATAAACGATCTTGATCATCACATTTTCGTACCTATGTGTTTCGGACTGAGGGCCTCAGGCGTCTTCCCGCTGCTCGCCGCAGAGGCCATCAGCGAGTTCTGCTGCGAGTGGACGTGATGATTGTGCTGATGCTGATTGACTCCCAGGAACGAGCGGACATTCAGCAGCGAATTCTGTCCGAGAAACGCGCCGCTCGTCCAGTTGTGGAACTTCCCGATCTGACACGTGTAAAGTCCATGGCTGGGCAGGAAGGCCGGATGCGCTCCCGTGTGACTGGCAGGAACAGAAGGTGACGTGGACTTCAGCGAGCTGTCAGGACTGGTCGCCGTTTCTGCTAAGGACCAGATTTTGGGCTTATTGCTTAGCGGAACCTGAAAACTTCCCTGTCGATCCGGCGACAGAACCCGAGTGTTGTTATTGCCATCAATCGTCTCTTTGCCGGCGGAAATGCCGTTGGATTTGGATTTCTCGAAAACCTCGTGGGCCTGGAGCGCGAGAGCGTGCCGTTTCTCCCGCAGACTCTCGAGCTCGCCGCGCTTCTCCTCCTCTTCTTCGTTGCTTTGATCTCCATCGTTGTCGTCGATTTTGTCGATATCGATGCTCTCCAAATCGATCTCCTCCTCGTCTTCGTTCTTCTCTACGTCCCCCTCGTTGTCGCTTCCAAAGATGTTGCCATCATCATCCTCTTTACTCCTGGCTCCCCACGTCACCTTGTTCTCCTTCTTGAGTCTCCTCCTGGCATTAGCAAACCAAGTGGACACTTGCGTGAGGGTCATCTTGGTGATGATGGCCAGCATGATCTTCTCTCCTTTAGTGGGGTAGGGGTTCTTCCTGTGCTCGTTGAGCCAAGCCTTCAAAGTGCTGGTGCTTTCTCGCGTGGCGTTCTTGGGCCTGGCAGGGTCTCCATACTGAAATTGGCCATAAGGGTAGAAGGCCGGGCTGGTGTGGGCCGCAAAACTGGCAGGGTGGACCCCAGGACTGTCCTTCAGGTCATACTGAGAGCCCTGGAACCAGCAGGACAGCACCAATCAGATGTTTGTCAAACTCAAAGAAAACACTGTGTTTTGGAAACTAAAATACAATTATTTTTGAATTATCTGAGTTTAGTTTTGATGTTGTTTTTTTTAAACACTCAGAAACAAAGCCCAAGAGCAAAAGTAAACTTTAGTATTGGCAGACCACAACATGAATTTCGGACAGAAGTGGAAAGTAAAACAAATCACGGAATATATTTTTGCTAAATCATGGAAATCAATAGGGATTTGTCTGGAGTTTACCACACATCAAATTCAGTGCTGCACATGTCAAAATCACTGTTATTCTGAGGTTCACAGTCACTCTAATTTGAGGAAAATATTGAATTCAGCAGCATTACAGTTTTCATCAAACAATCGTGTTGAATAGAGCCTGATGCAGCTTCAATAAAACGTTAAAAAAATTCGTCACGGCTATAAAAATAAAATCGTTTTTTTGCTATTCAATCCAAGTTGCTTGTTTTAGGAAATATCGAGACGTTTTCATGAACGTTTTCGATAGCAAACAAAAGCAACGAGTCACAATTTGATATATAATTTATTAAGGAGAAGAAAATAAAGCGCGTATATCAGACGTCACTTGGATTATGAGTTATTTCTAACGCCGCATTCCGAGGCCATTAAAAGTTACCAAGCAAAACTACTAAGGCTGAAAATTACACAAAATTTATAACATTTCATAAAACATTTCATCTCGAATTAAGAGACTGTGATTTACTTGGTTTTCATTATTTAAGAAATTAAAAAAATTACATTTATATTTTATATTTGATTTTTAATACGCATAAATAAACACACAGAGATTCATGCAAGCACACGCGTTAAATAAACTCTCGGAGAAACTCGGAAACACAAACACAGCATCAAAACATCAACAATCCCAAGCCACACAAAACAGCCCAAAAGAGAAATCTAGATCATCTTACCATCTGCGAGAAAAGAGCTAAATCGGCACTGGTGTAAGGCAGGAAGGCGCTGTAGTTGTGCGCGTACGGATACATGCCCAGCACCGAGGACACCGCAGCGGACGCGCTTCCCCCGATCTCCGCACTTCCACCGCGGGATGAAGGAGTCAGTACCGCCGAGCGCTCACCTCCATATACCGCCTGGGAGGCACTTAAATACTGCGGGTAGCCCAGCTGCGGGAAAGACATGTCCTTTGCCACGTCGGAAGCCAAAATATACCCAAAACCCAGGAGCCCACCAGAGTCGCGCGGAAGAGGAGCTCTCTCTCTTTCAGAAGAACCGAGTACGAAACAGTCGCCTTGAAATCTCAGCTTCTCTTTAGCAGCAAGTCCGTCGGATGTGATCAGATCAACAATTGAGCCCCAACTGATGTGTCTGCCCCGGGTCCCGCGCTGATCTCTCAGATACAATTTGAAGTTGATGCTTTGATTGGCGTCGCAGGCTCCTCCTCGTTGGCGCTCGTGGTTAGTGCATTGGCCAGAGCTGCTTTTGCACTGTTTGGATGGTTGTATGTTAAATGTTTAGCATTAGTAGTCCATTGTAGTGTGACAACCTGCCTACACAGTTTTGCACCGACGCGACAGAAAGGCGAAACTTTATTAGTTCTTCCAAACATTAGAGGATTTAAACGCTCGATCTACAGAAGGTGCTGACCACCAGCAGCAACACCATCGTAACCGCCTCCATCGACAACAAACAACAACAACAACAACAGGAACGACGACAAAAACAACGTTTTGCCATTTGAGCCATATATTTGTTAAAATAGTTTTAACATGCCTAAACCTATAGTGTAAAATAGAAACAATTAAAATTGAATTTCTTTTGGAATATCTCTTTTGACAACGTTTTGCAGAATAGTGAATTCGTTTATTGAAACAATTTTTGAAACGACTCGGACTAATTTCGAACTACTGTCGTCTTTTCAGTTGTATTTATAAAAACACAATTATAAATACGTCGATTTCCGTAAACAAAAAAAACGAAGGTTTAATTGATCACTAACTATTGATAGAGTGTTTCAGATAAACAATATAATTAATAAAACATCATCTCTCTCTCTCTCTCTCTCTCTCTCTCTCTCTCTCTCTCTCTCTCTCTCTCTCTCTCTCTCTCTCTCTCGGACCCCGCTCACACACGCGAGCCCTTTATTAGCATGCACGAGCCCTATATTTACACCCCCGCCCCGCACACACTCACTTCTAAAAAAGTATTACATTAATTTTGACAGAAAAGACGTCGCATGTGGTCTGAGATTTTTATTAATAAAATTAACAATTGATTATGAATAAAAATATGTATCCACACATTTTGCTTACAATATTTTCATTTTCACGATTCGACTGTTTTTCACGCTGACCCAAGTTGCATATTTCGTTTTATGTGCTTTTCAGTTTGCTTTTTTAAAATAAAGCAAAGTCAAAATGTGTGTGTTGAAAAGCTGGTTTAAATTATTTAAAATGTGCTATGAAAAGGAACAAAGTGCAAACAACAATGTGGTCGCAGTGAAGGTCGGTTTTGTCTGTCGGTTCGGTGCCGACAGTCCGAGCTCGTGTCTGGCTGCTGGACAGTCGCGGGCTTCGTCGGGAGGATGTAGTGGATTTAATATTTTACCGGCGCGGGTGATTGTGATCAAATGCCGCGAGCGGAGGATCTGTTGGAAATATCTGAGGGCGCTGATGCCAATCAGAGCAACACATCAGACAGCAGGAGGAATGGCAGAGCTGATAACCCGCTGGAAACGCCTGGAGATCACCGAGATACCACAGTGAAAATGTCTCCACACACCGCGAAACGACTTTAAAACTCTGAAAAACGCGTTAATTTTAAACCCCTATATAATTGTACACTTTTTTCGTTTCTGTTCCTTTGGTTCCTAAAAAAATATTTTTAAAATACTTAAGCAGGTAGTAACCGCAAAATATTAAATTGAAATATCGATTTTCTTTTTTAGGTACACAAAGCAAAATAAACGATGGGGAAGTTAAAGCCTGACCCCAGTCAAACGAAGTCGCGTGTTTAATCTATGGGCAATAAAGTCTGTTCACACTTTACTGATTTATGAGGCTTGTTAAAGTCTCATTATCACCTCCAGCAAGAGGCCGATGAAGCTTTACGGAAGCCGGCGCGTCCGAACACGAGGAGAGCCACACCGCGTAGATTAACAAAGACTATCAACAAATTGTTAATAATAAAATAGGAACGAAAATGAATGAAAAAAAAAGAACATCTTGTTTAATTCTGCACTCAATCACTGTAGCTTTGTGTGCTTCACAACAACGCACTGTAAGCTGAATATAATACATTTGAATCTCATAAATAAACAAATGTGATTACAAAGTGTATATCTGTCTATCTATCTATCTATCTATCTATCTATCTATCTATCTATCTATCTATCTATCTATCTATCTATCTATCTATCTATCTATCTATCTATCTATCTATCTATCTATCTGATATAATGTTATCTTCTTAATGTTGTGCTATTTTATAATGCTTAATGTACGTTTTATATTCAAAATATATATAATTTTATTGTATTTTAAATATTTTAAATTTTACACTTTCAGGCTGTTGTTCCGCAGCATTCCAAACTCCGCCGTGTAGGTTTACCTGTGATTTACTGTATTTGTCTGTCTGTATTACTTTCACTGCTCCGAGAAATCAATGTGTTCCTCAAGCATGTCAGTGTATATTCTTTAAGTACAGGTGTAGGCCGATTCTCCCAGACTGTGAAACCCGTGTCGCACAAAGTCGAGCAGACAAGAGCGTTCAGCTAAACTGTGGAGCAGAAAGAGCCAAGAGCAGGAGATCAGAGGCTGGAGACTGGTCTCTCTCTGATTACAGACACACTAATGCTATTAGAGAGGAGCAGCGCATCTCCCCGTCCACCGCCTCCGGACTCACACCAGTGAGCAGCGCTCGGATGCTGATGCTGATGCTGCTTCTGTGTGTGACAGGCTCCTTGTGGCAAGATCATCAGAGATGTTGTACGCCACACACACACACACGCACACACACACATAAACCGTACCGAATGTGGAAACCATCATGTGATTGTTGGATCACATTACGATTTCCACATTCGGTACAATTTATGTCTAAAATCACGTCAGACCAAGACAGTCGAACGTCATAGTGAGAATGAGAGTGTGCTGTGAATGTCTGGGGAAAAAAAAGAGAGTGGAAATGAGTAAATGTGTGTGTGTGTGTGTGTGTGTGTGTGTGTGTGTGTGAGTGAGAGAGAGAGAGAGAGAGAGAGAGAGAGAGAGAGAGAGAGAGAGAGAGAGAAGCGTTTGCATGTTTTTTGATCCAGCAGAGCAGACAGACATTGTCATAATCTCTTCGCTCTTTTATTTCAGATATTTGAAACTGAATTTTGGCACCAAATAGTTCAACTGTTGCTCCTGAGTTGAGAGAGCAGGTGAATGGAGTGGTAGATCTGAAGAACCCACCATCACGCAGCCTCCAAGATGATGTCAGTGCGACTGGTTATTTTGAAAACTAAATGTGATGGCATGTTAATTGTTTTTTTTTTCTTCTTTCTTTCTAAACCTACCTTGGGATTGTGGACAGGTGAAGCTTCTCCTCCTCACTTGCTTGAGGAAGACCACTCATACATCTGATACTCTTCTCTTCGTGCAACATCATCTCTCTTCAGCTGGCTTGTTGAAATATTACAAAGAACAAGATTTATTTATGCTTTTATGCTTATTTATTTATTTATTTATTTATTACACAAGCACATACACACACACACACACACACACACACA
>CM051496.1:29935131-29959485 GCA_028031935.1 Paedocypris micromegethes
GGGGGGGGGGTAGAGTCACAGTGTGAGAAAGTGTGAGAAATAGTTCTCAATGGCAAGGGTGAGAGTGTGTTAGTGTGAGAGGATGAGAGAGAAAGGCAGGGAGTGTGAGAGAGCCAGACTATGAAGAGCATGACAGATAGACAAACTGAGCATAAACTGAGGTAAATGGAGGGAGAGGAAGAGAGAAAGACAGAGTGATAGACAGAGACTGAGAGAGTGAGAGACAGAAAGATAAACAGTGAGTAGGGGGCAGAGAAAGAGGGTGTGAGAGAGATAGATAGTAAGATAGAGAGAGAGAGAGAGAGAGAGAGAGAGAGAGAGAGAGAGAGAGAGAGAGAGAGAGAGAGATACAAAGAGAGACTGAGAGAGAGAGAGACCGAACAAGAAAAAGGTAGAGAGATAGACAGACAGAAAGAGATAGGGAGACAGGGAGAGAAAGAAATAAAGAGAGAGACTAATGCAAAGCAGAGAGAGGGGAGGGGGGCAGAAGGAGAGAGTGAGACAGAAAGAGAGACAGATAAAGAGACAGACAGACATAGAGGAAGAGATAGACACAGAGGGAAAAAGAGACAGAGAGAGACACAAAGAGAGAGAGACAGAGAGAGAGAGAGAGGTCTGATAGGGGTCTGGCATTATTGAGCTTGTGTTCTGGCCTGGTGTGTGTGAGGAACCTCTGCTCTCGCACTATTAATCATTACGTGACCCTGTAACACCTGCTACTGACTCTCCGTCTCCAACTGCTGCTGTATCGATGTCAGTCCCTGTTGATTTCTTCATCTCCGACCCCTTCAAACTCCTCATAAATGTCAGTAATTGCACATCACAGTTCAATGTATTACTTTCCCTCCCTCTCTCTCTCTCTCTCTCTCTCTCTCTCTGTGCGGTGGAGCTTCACGTATTTTGATGATAGAAAATATGAGCACATTTACATGCAAATAGAAGTTGGAGATTAATAGAGGAGGCGAGCAGTGAGAAAGCGGAAGGGATGGTAATACGCCATTACGCCGGTTAAATACATTTACGCGTGTTTGGAAGCTGAATTAACGCTCAGAGCAGCAGGAAATCTTGTCAGTCTGATTGCAATTTTGTTTTCCAATTGATCTTACAATTTCATCAAGTTGTGCTGTCGTTTCCAACGCTGCAGGTTTTGCCCGTGAACTGAAGATCTGGGCAGAACCGCTGAATTAACTGCCGTCATTTCTCTCCTTCTCTGACACAACATTTAAAATTCAAATATTCCAAACATGTTTCCACGGAGCATTTCAAGCATATCGCTGCCAGTGCGCAGTCAAGCGCGTGCGCACGCACACACACACACACACACACACACACACACACACACACACACACACACCTAATCACACCCACAGACACACACACACACACACACACACACATTTATATTGTTGTTGGTTCCACCATTGAATTAAATACAAAACAAATCCCATAACTCCGCCCTTTTCTCCACCCATCAACCCCCCCCACCCCCACCATTTTCCTCACCAAATCTCAAGTGCAGCTTCAGCTCAAAAATCTGATCTTAAACCTCAAACAGGCTTCAAAGTTATGGAGACCAGACAAAGGTCCCCGTATTACCCCACTTTACCCACCGAATGTAAGTGAAAACCTAGTATTTAGGGCCCCACTTTTCCCTAAATGCCTACACACACACAAAATCAGTCACACACACACACACACACACACACACACACTGTTACCTGTGGGGACCGTGGGGTAACAGTGTTCCGTTCTTCTGCAGATGGAGTGTGAGGAGCTTCTGCAGTGATTGACAGTCGGACTGAAGCTCGCCTCCTTGTGTCCTGCACAGATCTGTAATATACAAACAATAAAGTCCATTTCTGAGGGGCAAATCATCATCTGAATATTTCACAACATAATCTCAGAGACGAATAATCCATCAGTCACTCACTCACACGTCTGAGAGAGAGAAAAACAAACAGCCAGACGCACACAGAGCAAATGTCACTCATCTCTTCTCCAAAATGATGCTGACAGCTAAACGCAGATCTCAATTTTACAGAGGAGGATTCATTACCTCGGAATAATAAATGGCAAAATAAATTCTCTAATCTTCTCTTCTCATTGTGAGTGAAGCTGAATGACAATCACATCCACACATCTTCATACGACTGCTCTCAGATCAGATAGGAATTTAAACACTCCAGAATATCACCCTTGCGCGCGCACGCACGCACGCACACACACACACACACACACACACACACTTATGATATAGTTGGGTTCCACCATTTTTTACATACAGATTTGGGGCTGTGTGTGTAACCTTGGATGGTTAATGTGGAGAACAATTTCAATACGGTTCCTAGTGGCCATATGGACAAACTCACACACTTTAAGCATGATAACAATGCCTGGTTTCTGTGCCTGGCTTTATCATTTATAATATTTCTTTTGGTCTCCTGTTAACCTGCTATTGTTTTATGTTGCAACAATGCGATGCCTCCATTGCGGGGCAATTACAGGTTTTATCTTACGCTGTTTCTTTGTGAAACACAACGCAATATTTTACTTTGTTGTTGAAGATGACTGAAAATATTTCAATGAGAGCAAGAGAGAGAGGTAAACAGAGCAAAGAAAAAAAACACAGATCAAGAGACATTGAGTTAACTATAGAAAGAGAGCGAGAGAGAGACGTTAACTCACTGGTTCCAGTGGGACAGGCTGTTCATGTTGGTCTCTACACAAAGCCGCTGCTCCGCTTGTTCGGCTGCTAATTTGGCTCACGGGGGAGTGGGTGGCTTAGCGGCCGAACGCTCGGCCTCTGACATCAGGGATCGATTCTGGTCGGACAGGGTGGAGGGCAGAACTCATTAGAGGAGTGGAGGTGCTAACTCAGCCGTCCCACAGGAGGAGAAAGCTGCTTTCTCTGCTCTACCCGTGACCATGACAATGTTAGTGTCTTGCAAAAAAGTCTGAGAGTCAATGCTGAATCATATTCGGTTTGCCCTGCCATTTTCACAACAACTCTGATGATGATCTGCATTGCTCACATGATAGAACATGATGTTTTCATCCCACTTCAGCACTTGGTCCTTGCCAATGCTTCAACTTTCCACCAGAGATGGAGGTGTTCATGCATCAGCACAAAGAGGAAGAAAGAGATTGTGTGTGTGTGTGTGTGTGTGTGTGTGAGAGAGAGAGAGAGAGAGAGTGAGAGAGAGAGAGAGAGAAAGAAAGAAAGAAAGAGATGGAGAGTTAAAAGGAAAGAGAGAAAGGGGGTAAGAGATGTAGATGAAGTGAGGTCAAGAGAAATGGGTAGAGGAATATAGAGGGAGAAAAAAAGGTAGAGGTAGAGAAAAAAGGGAGAAAGAGAGGGATTGATAGGTAGAATGGGTGTAGAGTGGGCATAGAGATAGATAGAAGAGAAAGAGATAGCTAGATAGAAACAAACAAACAAACAAACAAACAAGCAAACAAACAGAGAGAGCGGTACAGGGATATAGAAGTAGAGAATGAGAGGTAGAGCAAAAGAAAGGTAGAAAATTATAGAAGAGGAAGAGAGATGGATATAGAGATTGCTATTAGACTATGTGAGAGAGATAGAGAAAAGAGGGTTAGAGATAGATAGAGAAGAGAAGAAAAAAACCTTTATTTGTCCCAACAATGAGAAATTTACATTAGAGGAGAAAAGGATAGCTAGATAGAAAAAAAGAAACAAACAACCAATCAGAGAGAAGTAGAGAGATTGAGAGGTAGAGAAAGACATGTAGAGCGAAATGAGTAGAACAATAGAGAGGTACAAAGATTTAGAGGTAGAAAAAAAGAGTGAGAGAGGGATAGATAGATTGATTGTGTGAAAGAGATGAGGGTTAGAGATAGAGGAGGAAGAGAGCTAGATAGAAAAAAAAAACCCATACATACAAACAAACAAACAACCAAACAGAGAGAGTTTTTTTGTACTCAGAGAAAGAGAGGTAGAGAAGGATATATAGATTGATAGGTAGACTGGATGAGAGAGATAATGTAGGGAGAAATTAGTAGATCAATAGAGAGGTAGAGAGTAGAGACAGAGTGATCACACAAACGGAAAGAAAGAGAGAGGTTAAACGAGGGGGAGAGGGAGTGATGAGAGAAGAGATACAGGAAGAGAGAGAGAGAAATAGAGAGGGGGTGGAGAAAGGAAGAGAGAGATGGATAGACAGACAGATGGGAGAGAGACAGGAGAGAGAGAGAGAGAGAGAGGGAGAGAGAGAGAGAGAGAGAGAGCTAGTGTCCTGATCTTAGTGCTGACAATATAGCTCCATCAGTGAAACGTTCTCAGGTTAATCTACCGAGCTCAACACTTTGCAGCAGCAGGACACTAGCGGTTAAGCAACACGCTTGTTTCTTCCTCAGTAATTAATTGGACAGACAGTAGCAATTTGGTGTTTTCCAGCACAAAGCGGCAGCTCATGCTAACAAGACTGAGATAAAGGTCTGCATTAATGAAGGAGGATCTCATCAGGGCTGAAGTTTACATCAGCAGAACCGGTAATCACCATAATGCCAGTGTATTTGTTTAGGGGTGGAGTGAATGATCGTCCTCCACTGAAGAAGAAGAAGAAGAATGAAGAGAAGTAGGAGGTAATTGGTTTGTGACTCCCCATCGACGCGAGGTGAAGAGATGAAACACCCAACGCTCTTCAGGAAATCCCTCCCTACAGATGAGAAGTTCCTCAGGGCCTGAGCCATGGAGCCTGACAGGGTCCGCTCACATCTGTCCTTCAAAGCCTTTAACAACTCTCAGGGCAGCACTTCTCCACTCGTGCCAGTTCACTCATCCATTAATGGCTGTTCTCCAACACTTCTAGAGCGCCTGGTAAACAGGGCCACATCAACAGCTCTCATTACGTCTAATTCATCCCTAATTCTGGGGAAAGTCTCTTCAGGGAAAGACCATCTTCAGACGAGCCACCATCTTTCAGAAACAGGTCTATGGGGTCTTTAGGGTCTTCACTTTGCTATTACATCGACATCACACAGTCGACTCTTTCAGAATCATCTGCTTTCTGGAGCTGAAAAGTCCTGAAGAGAAACTTGGGCAGTGTGCAGATGGTTCTTTAGAATACAGTCAAGCTGATGTTACTCAAAAAGTTCTTTGAAAAGTGTTCTTTAAGATATTGTAAGACTGGACAGAATCATATTGACAGTCATCGACATCATCTGCCCTGGATCAGCCTCTCAGCGGTGCCCCGGAACTGGCTGGAGTTTGGCCGCTACAGTACCTTATGGGGTACTTTTGTGACAAATGTACCTTAGAGCAGTGGTTCTTAAAGTGGGGGGCACGGGCCATCAGGAGAAATAAAAAAAGAAACCTGTAAACAGCTACAGAAGGTAGAGTTGGAGATTAGTGATGGGAAGTTGAATTCTTTTAACTGATGCGACGGGATGCGAGAAAGTGAATGATTCATTTCGAGTCATTCGATTATTTTTACTATTATTCACTGATGGCGGCGCTGTCTATTGGAACAAATTGCGAATGATTCTTCTCGCTACAGTCACGTCACAAACGAATCGTTCACTGAGGAGACTCGTTCATTCCGACTCCCGAGTCATATAAAAATTGTTCATTTCGAATTAATCATTCACGAACCGATCCGTTTGTAAGGGCGCTTTCACATCTGCCACTTTCGATTGAATCGCACCAGAGTTTGGAACGATTCGTTTGAGCAGGTGTGAAGCTGCAATCGAACTCGGAGCCGCACCAAAAGCGGATCAAACAAGTGTACCGAGAGAGACCGCTTGAAGAGGTGGTTCCTCTCGCACTCCTTCCAAACGAACTTTGTGGTAAGAACACGGTCCCAACTCCTGAAGTGAAGTGCAACAATCCTTCGTCGTGTGCAGAGCGCGCTTCCCGTATCTCTCAAACTCTCCCACACTCTCAAAATGTTTGCTTGTATTTTATAAAAATAATTAATTTGTTTACGTGTGTAGTAGAGAAATTTTTTGGTAGTCTGAGGTGAATTGTTAGGGGGCGCGACCAAAAAAGTTTGAGAACTTACCCTTTTGTTTTGTGTGTAGAAATTACATTTAACATCTCAATGCTTCAAAATGACAGAACAAAATAGATTAAAAAAAGTAAAACTCAAGTGTGCAAAAAACTACAATCGCTAATTCCAGTTCACTTGATTCCGAGTATCTTACGAGTATATTACGAGTATGATCAAATGTACAGTAGTGGTAAAGTAGTAGTAAAGAGCACAGATACTCAAAATGGTAGTTTTCATACTCATTACAGGTACAAAGTATCCAAAAATACTTACGTAAAGCAACAGTCCATTTACTCAAGTACTTTACACCACCGTCTACTCCATCGAAGTTCTAAAAATTTAATTTTATATTTAAAGAGGCAAAACTCAATTGTTTCCCATCACAGTGCAAGACTGACCACCAATCCTGTGTGTAAGTGTGAAAGAGATGGTCATTTGTGGGAACCTAAGTCTTCACAGTTTTGAAATGGATCAAGATGGAACTTAGGACTGAAGTTCCAATTTAGTGTGTGTTAGAACAAAAGGGGGGGGTGAAATATTCTAATGGGTGGGGTCAGGGGGAGGAGTATTGATTGGTATGTAAGTCAGTGGTAGAACCTCACTATGACTGCAAGCATGTATGTGAAATTTGTTTTTTAATCTTTACAAACTAAAGTGTAAAGTTTTTAAAGTGCAAAGATTAAGACTTTTTTTTTTTTAAATGAATGTGTGTATTTGGATTTTAAATGTGGACTTAATCCTCGTACTGTGTTAGCTTTCTGTATGCATCTCTTGAGTTAGCGGTACGTTTTGACCGGCAATTTATATCAGCTGTAAAATACACTAAACCATTATTTATCGCCAATTTAATTTATCCCCAAAATGATTGTCTTGTCTTTTGTCTTGTATGTTTAGTGACTGTCATGCTGTTCTGTCTAGTAAGTTTCTTTATATAGCCTTGTGTGAACATCTACTGTAGCCTTTTTTAGACATATTGCTTCACTTGCTCCTCTTTTTGTAAGTCGCTTTGGATAAAAGCGTCTGCCAAATAACTGTAAAGTAAAAGTAAGTAGTTATTCTGTGATATTCATATACTCAAGATAGTCAAGAAGATGCAAGACACACACCACAGTCTCGACTATTGTATTCATGTTACTGGTCTAAAAAGTCAGACATTTGTTTGTTTTATGTTTTGTTTTTGGGTAGATAAACACAGCACATGATTGGAAGAAGAGCTGGTTGTCAGTTTAAATTTTTGTTTTACTTGTTTTTTTAGGACCTGGTCGCCACTGACCCTAACAAAGCCAGTGCTATATATTTACTTAGAGCATTTTATTATTTGGTAATTTAAACTTTGTTTTATTATTTAGTTAAGGTAAGTGTTACTGACAAAGTCAAAAAGCCTTGAAGCGATTTACAAATAATTTTTGGTAGTTTTTAGTCTTTCTAAATGTAAACGGTACGAGTGTAAAAAAAACTGGAGTTTCTCCAGGATGAAGCCACATGGGCTGTAGGGGCCACACCGGCCCCCCGATCAGGCCTGATCTTCTCACGGACCTGCATGCGTCCATTGGCCAGCGTCCATTCCTGAGCCGGCCCCTCCGCGCACACAGCATACACTCGCTTGATTGGGCCCTTAATCAGGTATTAACCACTGAAGCCGCTAGAAAAGCAGCTAATCTCCATATTTCCTCCATCTGCACTAGGAGAGCACATAGATCCTGCCAGATGAAAGATGGGACTGGAAATCAGATTAGATTTAACAGAGAGGGGCAGAGGGCCCGCCGGACATGAAGGGTCCCACTGACTGAAGCACACAGGGTTTGTGCTCGCAGCACTCACAGACTTTACCGACTTAGCACCTGCCAGATGGGACGTCTGACCGTATTTAGTGCAGGAACAGATGAGCTGAGGAGAACTGATGGATCATCGATGTCTGTGTTCGGTGGGGTGGGATTAGATCAGGTGGTCCAGCAGAAATCAGAAACACACACTCACACGTGCACATAACACGCACAAGCACACAACACACACATGAACTCACATTGTCACATTGTAAATTAGTAAATTGTTCATACACAGCTCATGCCAGTGACATGAGATGGAAAGATGGACGGAGGGATAGATGGACAGACGGACAGGGAGACAGATAGACACGCAGACAGATAGATAGATGAATGGATGGATGGATGGACAAACAGACAGCGAGATGGATAGATGGATGGACGGACGGACTGACATACAGACATTCAGATAGATAGATAGATGGATGGATGGATGGATGGACAAACAGACAGCGAGATGGATAGATGGATGGACGGACGGACTGACATACAGACATTCAGATAGATAGATAGATGGATGGATGGATGTATGGACAAACAGACAGCGAGATGGATGGATGGATGGATGGATGGATAGATTAATGGATGGATGGATGGTCAAACAGACAGCGAGATGGATGGATGCTCGGATGGTTAGATGATAGATAGATAGATATATTAATGTGTGTATGGATGGATGGATGGACAAACAGACAGCAAGATGGATGGATGGATAGATGGATAGATAGTTGGATAGATAGATAGATAGATAGATAGATAGATAGATAGATAGATAGATAGATAGATAGATAGATAGATAGATAGATAGATAGATAGATAGATAGTACAGAAAGCAGTCTAAACTGGAAACTACTTAAATTGAGAAACATTGTGTTCTTAAAATGAGAAGATTTCCCTTGATAATTCCTGTTTCAAGAAGTTCTGTGTTAAAACATAATGTCTACTTTGAAAAATGTCTCGATT
The DNA here is from genome assembly GCA_028031935.1 of Paedocypris micromegethes. Lineage (NCBI taxonomy): Eukaryota > Metazoa > Chordata > Actinopteri > Cypriniformes > Paedocypris > Paedocypris micromegethes. The sequence goes on from CM051496.1 coordinate 29,943,929, forward strand.
TAGTAAAAAATCTAATCAAAATTGGCATTCTTTTCTAAGCAAGAAAATTCATGTCCTATTTTCTTTAAATACCATATTTACTCGACTATCCGTCGAGGATTTGTCCTCAAAATTTCGGGCTCAAAGTAGGGGGCTCGACTTATACGCGCAGTCTACCGAAATAGAAAATATTTTACTCAGAACAGTGCGCAGATATTTCACCCTTTCTCACAAAAATAAACAGCAGAGACACAAGCGCGGTAATTAAACGAACATTTATGACATGAACTAAATACATCTTTCAGAAAACGGCACAAGCCCTGCAAACTGCAAAGGAGTAGCACTCCGCTAGCCGCTCGTCTCTCTCATGCTTCGCTCTCTCTTACACACACACACACACACACACATCCACACACACACGCTTGCGCGCAGTCTTTCGGCTCAGCTCTCAGAAAAGAGCGACTCTTCTGACTCCTGGATCTCTCTTTGACGTGGGGCTTCACAAATAAACGAGTCACGCGGCAGATTTCGAACTTAGTATTTATTCCCAAACCACGAGTTAGCATTAGCCGTCGCTTCTCGGGAGAACTTCCTTAAAGGGGCAGGGCACTTTTTTCCACAGTTCTTTAAAATTATAATGCAACCAATGATAAATGACATTTCAAACATAAATTAACAATAACTTAAATAGATTAATACCAACGTAAATAATCAGGGTTACATGATTTTTAGGCTTCCTTTACCACCAAGGATGTCTGAATAGTTTTATTATTTCTATAATTAAAGAACATCTGAACAGGTGTTCTATCATTTTTTCCGTGTAGTATTCCGATAGGCTCCAATTTAGCTAAAAAAAGCTTTATATGAAACCCAACATTCGGTTTCTACTCATTTATATCTTTTCTACTTTTCTCTCATTTCTTTCCCCCGTCTTATAAGCGGGTCTAAACAAAATACCACAATCTCACAGCTGAAGTAGGGGGGTCGACTTATAAGCGGATTGACTTATAAGCGAGTAAATAAGGTAAGCAAAGTTTTCTCTCACTCTTAACCCCAACATGGTTAAATTATCAAGAGAAATAATAAGTTGTATTGTCTAATTTCAAGATTTTTTAGCTTGTCAAGAAGTTATTTTTTGCAGTGTGTCTTTTTCGGTTTCATCTTCACTGAACCGATTGACTTCGGTGTCGCTTCAGTTGACAACACACACACACAAAAAAGGAATAAAATACTGCGACAGGGAACATGTCCTGATTATTAATTTCTCTAAATCGAGCATTCAAATTTCAACAAAATTGCAACAACAGTTTTGTATATCACTAAAATACTATGTAACGGTCCATACAAGCTGAATGACGCAACAAACTAACAGAAGGTAGTGTTTTGTTCAGGCTGGCGAAACAGAAGCACGGACGTCTGGAGGTCAGGAGAAAGCGCTGGCTTCTTTCTCCTTCATTAGCGCTGTAGCTGTGACTACATCTCCACTGGAGTTGCTAAGTGCTGCTGTGCAGATTTCTGCGGCGGATTCTCTGGAGAGACGCTGTGTCTCCTCTGGCCCTGAAAATTGATATTGAACATGTGTGAGGAGCCACACCGCGCTTTCTAGTTGCTAGCAATTAGCTAAAAAGGATTTGCAATTCTCTGTGATTCATGGCACCAGAGATTGAAGTCATTTACAGGGACGGAGTCGGGCTCTTGCCGGGCCGTGTGACATTCTCGGATTCTCAGGAAGATCTTGCACTGACACGTCATTAGTCGCTCTTTGATTCGGGGACACCAGTTTCTTCTGGCAGGACATGGAACGTGAGAGAAACATTCCTGTTCCGAGTCGCTCAAACTCTGAGATGTTTAGTTTCGATTTCGCTTAAACTTATAGTCACAAACCACTCCAGTCCAGAATGTTTCCATTTTGAGTGGTTCCAGTCCACACTGTAAAAAATTAATCATGAGGCTTGTAATTTTCATAAAAAAAAGAAATGATATGATTGCTAAAAATAATGTGCATGTGTCCTTGAAAAAAATGATGTTCTGTGTTGTTCATTAAATATTGAGAACATTTTGGTGAAAACAAATGAAACTATAAGTTTCACCTCTTTTTTTAAGCAAACCAGTGCACTTTTTGGGGTCAATTTAAGAAACCATTTTGGCTTATAGATTGAGAAAACGAGAGTTCACATTTATTTTAGGAAAATTGGTTCCATTGGTTTGTGGTTTTAATTGAGTCACTTTCATATGAATCTCAACATGTGAAATGATCAAATTCCATTTTGATGAACAGCAGATGAAAAGTGAACGTTAAGAGGAAAGTGCTTCATTACGAGGAAAGAGAATCAGCAGCTCCAAATCATCAGATGAGCTTGTTCCTTGTGAGAGCCAATGAGAAGCTTGCATGTGTTGATTGCAGTTCTTTTTAGATTTTTAAATTGAAGCGATTTATCTTAAAATATGACAATATATGTTTAAAAAAATGGAAATAACCGTCTCACCATCAATGTGTCTACTGCTCTTCAGAATGAAGTTGTGGTGGATTTCACTTTTCAATTGTTTTGAATGACATGTTGCTGTTGCTTCCTGGCTGTTAAAGGTCATAAAGGAGAAGATTATCTAATGATTGGAATCTCTTTGTGAGGAAATATATGAAAATGTTTTTCTTCTGCCAATCAAGTCTTGAAATTTAGTGTTCAAACCATCAATAATCAAGAAATCTGGGATTATTGTCTCAAATTAAAAAGCAAAATCCACTACAAATTGTTAAACTAATATTGTCAGGCCGAATAATTCTATACTAGCTACATTATGCTATCAAGTATGTTCTACTTAAAATGAAAGCTCTGAGAAACTACTTAAATGTAATTTGTGTAATATGATACCCAAGTTTTTACGTAAATAGCACGTCACATTTTTTACAGTGCAGAAGCCCTCCAGTTCTACAGCTTCCATTTCGTCGTGAGACTATGTTATTTACAGGGATGATGTGAAGGCGGCCGGTCGAACTCCCACAGGCCAGTGTGACATTCTTAGATTCTCACGTTCCAGGTTCTTCAGCTCTGTGTCAGTCCAGTTTTCGTTTGTATTAGTCAAGAACAGTTTCAGTTCTGTGTGGCTCCTTTTCACTCTTTCATCAGACAGAAACATTTCTTCAGCTCGACCCCGCTGCATTTCGTCTGGCCTGGGTCGAAGGGTGATGTGCCACTTTTACATCATTTAGGTGCAGTGGTGTAAAGTAATTGAGAAACTAGTCTTCGTTACTTTGCTAAAGTAATTTTCGCTACTTTGTACTTGAACTGAGTATCTACACTTGACTACATTGTTTTTTTGGGTATATGTCTCATTACTCCACTACCTTTGAACGGACACTTACTGTTACTTGTTACATCGTGATTGTTCGCAATAATCTTTTCCTACCGCTGTTAATTTCTTGGGCAGACAACGTAATATTGCCATCTGCAAGAAGCTGAAGGTACTGGATGCTATTTGTGAGCTAAATCACGTGAACGTCAGTTAGCGTTTTTTTGCACATTTGAATTTGACAGAGATTTACTCTACCATTTTCAAACATTGAGCTGTTAAATGGCATTGCTATATTAGGAACTAAAACCTCATAATTAAGCAGTTTCTTGTTTTCCACATTTCTTGGAGATTTTTGTGCCTTTATTCAGTACGAGTAAAATACTTGAGTTATTTTTAAATGAGATACTTTGACTTTTACTCTTTTACTTTTAGTCTTCCTGATTTGAGACATATGGAGTAATTTTGATCCACAGCAATGGAGTATTCCACAGTAATGGAGTAACTTTTACAGTAAGGTTTCCATACTTTTACTCAAGTATTATATTCAGGTACTCTTTACACCTCTGTAAGTGACATCGGCAGGAGAACCGTGATCAACTGAACCAAATATTTGACCTGGTTCAAAATGGCTGCGGTTTCATTACAAACTAGAGTTTATCCATTAAAACATTTATTTCAACAATCAATAGGTAGTTTGGTTTATTTAATTTATCCGTTTACCACAAGATCAATCAAACCTCCCTTGATTTGACCGTCAGGTCGTTTACCACAAAGATCTTCCTCACGCCCGTTCAGCGCGATTGTTTCGAACGCAGCGTTTTCTGCGTGCAAAGCGCTCACGCTATTCCGCTCTACCTGACGGCGAGCTAATTAAAATCCCGGCGAAAGCCTTCGTTTAAGACGCAAGCGAACCATTAGCGGAGCCGCGCGATGACAGATGACTTCATACGCCATGCAAGCCGCGCCAGACATTGGCTTCAGCGATGACAGATTGCCTGGCCGTAACCCACTTTATGTTAAACTCATTCTCACTGTCCAATTTCACCGGCGTAATTTTGTTCCTCTGCGCAGCATTGTCCTCAGCGGACTGACCGAGTTCCTCTGGTAATGATTCCCTTTTCTATTGTATTGTTTTCTGCATAATCGGACCGGTAGTCAAGGGTTCGGGTGACACAACCATCTGTCAAGTTCATTTGCTTTGTAAGGCTGCGCTCGGAATAACGGCCCGTGCAACTGCAGGCGATCCGTTATCAAAGACGAATATATCCTCGTCCTCCTCCCTCCTCTTATTATGCCGTACCCTTGGCTCCATCACCTCATTTTTTTCGGCAGCTGTCACATGGGCATCTTGTATTATGAAATTTAAAGCCACGATTCAATTAAGGGTATGAGTTATCATCTCGCGCTCACCTCTGCTCCGCGGGGGCGGCTGCAGCGACGGATCCGCTCACCGCAAATGATCTGCCGCTCGTTGAGCCTGTCAGCTCTCGTTTGGGAGAGTCCGGTTTAATCTGGACCAGCGCTGAAATCTCATACTGCCACCGCTGCGTTTTCATCTGTCTTGTCTACGAGAGCCAAAAGTTGACTGCTGGAATAGAGTGGCCAGTTTCGCAAGCGGTGGCGGCTCCACCTTTGGGGTCCGCACTTGGCTCGGTCGGTTGTGAAGATGGTTTTCTTTAGCGGGTTATGTTTGGGATGGCTCGGCTTCGTTCATCACGACCCGGCGTAACAGTTTGGAAGGCCACACACGCTAGAAAGCGACGAGCGCGAGGTTGTGGTTGATGCTTCCTGAAATGAGACGCACAAGCCCCCTGGATGCACACGTGCGCGACAAAACAATTTATATTTATTGATTTTATATTACTATATATTAAAGAGCTCATATCTTTTATTAATATTGTGAGCTTTTTACATTGGTTTTTTAATGATATAGATAGTAATGATTTATTTAAGTTTTTTGGGGGGGCTTTACAAGACTCTTCTACATGAAGTTATTCACACACACCATTTGCCATGGTGAAATAGTGGTAGCCAAACGTGCCACAGACGAAATGTGCCAGAGCTCCATCCGGGCATCACCACCACACAGTCACACACACACACACACACACACACACACACACATGCACGCACACACTCACACACAAAATCTAATCGACTTGCACTGCATGTGTTTTGGACGTTTTTCTTTTTTTCTTTTTTTTACATATAAACAATTCATTATAATCCATTTTTATTATATTTTCATATTTTAAATTACATTTAGAAAATGTTAGTGTTATCAAAAAAGTTTAAAAAAATATACATTTAGTAAAAGTAACATTGGTTCCTAATTATTTAGTCAAATGCACCTCAATATTATTAATTGTTATTAGTAGTAGTATTATTTTTAAATATTATTCTTCTTATTATTAGTAGTATTATTAGTAGTAGTATTTGAAAATGTGTAAAATATATAAGTGTCAACACATTTAAATTCATATTGTTTTTGTTCTATATATACAGTATATATGTATATATTATTAAGTCAAATGTTCTAAGTTTTATAAAACTGTGTATTTGTTATATTGTACTACTACCAACACAAAAAATAAGATATTTGTACATTTTTTAAAATTTGCCTTGATAATTTATACCAATGAAAGGCTGAATAATAATGTGGCAGATGAACAGATGATTCACAATGTGTGTGTGTGTGTGTGTGTGTGTGTGTGTGTGTGTGTGTGTATACACGGTATACACTTATATAAGTGTATACCATGTAAGTCTTTGTTGTAATTACATTAGTGAAGGTGCCATCAAATCTCTGAAATTATTATTTCAATATATTTATGTAATATAAATGAACTTGACTTGTTTTATTTAGCTTTTTTTTGCTGCTACCACACTAATAATTGCTGCTAGTTGGTGCTAAAGCTAATCTTCAGGGACAGTATTAAACGACATAATAATGAACAACAGACTAATACAGTGGTATTCGCACACAGAGATGCCAGTGCAGGAATGGGCATACAGTAAGAAGACCACAGGGCCTGTGAAAGCCAAACAAATGATGAGCAAAGTGTCCAAGACCGGCGTGGCACGGTTTCCTCTGGCAGGAAGCTGATCCGAGGGAATGCTATTGTCGGCCGTCATGCAACCTGGCAATGAAGAGCTTCATTAGAAGAGTGTTTGGCGACGCACTGTGCATTACGATGCCCGTAGCGTTTGGCGATGTGGTGTCGTGTCTTATCCACGTCCCGGGAGACCCATTAGAAGCGATTTGCGTCTGTAGAGCTGTGCATTGTTAGCTCGGCCTGGACCTGACATTTCTGATGCTGTGACTGGCCTCCAAATTGATTCTAATAACAGAAGGTGGAGAGCTGTGCAGTGATGGTGGTGAAACTCATTGGATTGCACACACAACATGGTTATCCAGTGTGATGGTGGGTGAGGGCTTCTTGGCTTGAAAGCTTGTCTGGTTCTATACGGTTGCTTACAAATAAGCTGTTCAAATTAAATCTTATCAGCCTCCGGATCAATAAAGACACTAAATGCTGCCTTCAAATCAAAGAGGACTCCATCGGATGTGCTGATTGGACTGCTCTGGGCATACCTTTCTTTAGTGGCGGCCTCAAACATAACATTTGATCAAAGGCACACGTTTAGGAATTAGATGCATTGATAATTTCTGCAGAAACAATCACACAGTGAACTTGGAAAAACGTGAAACTGTTGCACTGTTCTCATCTGGCCTGAGAAGAAGCATGAAAGGGAGGGAAAGAGCGAGACCCACGTCAATGTTCTCACGAGCACAGAGCAGGAATGAATGAAGGTTCGTTTTTACCGGGTATGACAAATTCAAGTGCGAATCATTAACAGCAGCTTTAAAACGTGACTAGCATCGGAGATTGTTGAGCGTCAAGTCCAGATTCTGGAACTCAAACTCAGTTGAAAACATTGTGTACAAAACTAAATGCTTTATACCAATTCCTATTGTACTTTTGTCTATTAAACTTTTTCTCATCAGGAATTGGTGATTGAACACTCTAACTCACAAAGTATAGTAGAAAATGTCACTTCAGTGCTTTTTAGGAGCCAATGAGAAGACTAGAAAAGGCTTTACTTGCTGCATTGATTGGCCTAAGAACATCTTTATTTCTTGAAAACCTTGTAGCATGAATACCTTGAAGCATGTGCCTTCATCTTGTCCTCATTTATTTTATTTTTTATTTATTATACCTTTTGAACGGCTAGACCCGTAATGAGTGCACCGAAATGAGTGCGTGATAATTGAGCTTTTTATTAGAATTTGTTAACCCACGCCAGAATGTTCGGATTGGCTCAGAGCAGTGGGTGACGTCAGCGCGCTCGGAACTTTCCCGGGAATCTTCCGTTCCGCTTTCACACACAGCAGAATGCAGGCAAGATATCTGTGCCGGAATATTTCCAGAACAAATTTCCCGGCATTTGTCTGTTCACACATACGTGCAAGATACCAGTATTTAGCCGGGAATGTCTGTATGTGTGAAAGGGGCTATTGAGACAAGGACCCATCAGTAGGAAATTCTGCTACTTCACAGGTGGTAAGTGCTCTTGGTCAGTCACAGATAGACCAAAAAGCTATCCAGCACTAAAAAAGGCCACATTCTATACCACTGACCACCAGTCTCACTATGCTCTCACTGAAAATACCTAGCTCTAACTAGCCTTAACTAGATCAATGAAAAGGGTTGAGAACCTAGAAGTCTAAAGAAAACACTCAAATTCTCTTTGCTAGGAATGAGCATCACCAGAAGGGTGAAAATTTGTACAAGTTTGTCCCTTCAGAACACAGGCCACACCAAGTATATGGCCAAACAGACTGCTGAGTCGAAATTCAACCTCAAACAATAAACTATAATTCATATTCAACACAATATGCCTCTATGTGAGCATTCACATTGGCTCACCGGATGTTCCCCAAGTGTCAGTGCTCGACGCAACATCTTGCTGCCTTCCCTCTGGACAAGTAATGAAGACACTTTCACTTCTTTACATGTAGTGCGTGAGTCAATCACCTTGAAGACTTGCAGAGACAATACAACCACAATAGCTTCTACTCACTTTGAAGTTCAAACCTTTTACAACTGAGCTGAAGTTACAACTATATAGTCGTGGTCCAGTTGTAGGGAATTGGACTTGTGCCCATAACGTTGCAGGTTTTCATGCCCCTGCAGTTGGTTCTATACCTGAGTGTCTTTGGGCAGTACATTGACCCTCACGTGTCCCCCTGACACAACAGCTTAAGGCTGGCCACTGCTCCGGGATTATGTGTGTCTCTTCACTGTGTGTGTATAGATAATGCAGAGCATAATTTATATATGGCCTCTAGTGACCATACTGACAAAGCAAATCAGTCAAGAAGACAAAAGATTGTACATGTTTTTATAGATATAGTGAACAGTCATTTTTCAATTTTTAAAGTTTGTCCTACTAAAATCCTACTGGTTTTGTGTTCCGACAATGTATTGCTACATTTGCTTATTAGAAGCTGTAGCAAAAGAAGACAGAAGTGGCTGAGAATTCCTCAGGAATGACATTATTCCGTCCGGCTTTCCCTCATGACTCACAGGGATAATGTGGCTGCTCTCTCTCATTCCCATGAGTCGATTCACCAGAGGATATGTCTCCTCGCTGAACGGCCATTATCTGCTTCAAACGCTTCAAGGGCCTCGCGATAAGAATTTCAGAGCAGGTCGGCAAAGGTTAAAAGGAGAGATAGTTGTTGTCATCGTTCATCTGGTGGACGAGAGCAAGGCATCGGGAACGTGGTCATATCTTAAAATAGGCAAGTGATGGAGATCGAGGCTTTGAGCAGCTGATGTCACAGTTCAACAGCAGCTCAGCTGAGAGGAGCCTGTTCTTCTGTGTCCATCTCAGGTCCGAGACGTCCTGTCTACCCCGGCAGGGTCTCGTCATACATTGCCTCAGATAAAGAAAAGACATATTATCCCATTATTTATAAGACCAAAATAAGGTCAACTTCAGGGTTGTGGACTTGGTAATTAATTGTTAAATATTGTTTAGATTTTGATGTTGTAGTTTATATTATTACCGTTTTTTATTTTGTGGCTTGGTGGGTTTCATCAGGTGCTTCACTTTGAACAGCACAGGAATTCAAGAAGAAATGATGTATTTATATAAATGATTGATGCAGCTAAATGTGGCACAGTCATGGTTCTGAATTCAATTTAAGTTTGGTTTATCCGCAGCTGCCGTTTGGAGCACAAGGCCATGGGTTCGATGCTCATTGAAGGAAAAACGAATCTAATAAAATCAGAAATACAAATGTAAATTACCGTATAACATATATATTTTTAAATTATTTAAACATGAGAAATCTCCTAAAAAAGGGCAGAATAATTTCTAGAGGTCACAATCCTCGGTGCAGAACAGGACAGCCTGAGATCGTAGATGCACCAAACATACATTTAATGACAAAAACTCACATGAACTCAGGACAAAACTCAGGAACAGACTGATGCAACACCAATGACGGACAACGCCTCAAACACAGGTGGCAACTTTAATACAAGACTAACGATGGGAACAGGTGGGAACAATGAAGCACGTGACTGCAAAAACAGGAAGGGAACACAGAATTTTGGCTTTTGTAGTCCATACCCCAGTCCATACACGTGACACGGGTAGATTGTGTCTTACAGTGCACATTTCATTAACTTTGGCAAAAAATATAAAACAACGCAATAAATCAACAAAGGATAATTTAATTAAAGTACATAAGTAACGTGGGGTCATGATTATTAGAAACACAATCCAAAGATTTTAAAAGTACAAAATGAATAAAGCAGCAGAAAAAAGGTCTGAAATTAAGACGGCACATGCGTGAACTGTGAGTTTATACTTTTTGAATATTTAAAGAAAAACATAAGACTTCTTGAATATTACGTCAATGATTTTGAGTGTCTGTGACCAGGCCTTCACCGGTCTAATCCTGCACACACGTTCGTACGCTGGTTTATTTTGAAAGGTGCCATCAGCTCTCGAAGAAGTTAAAGTGGGAATCGGCTGATTAGCTGGTATTATTAGCGATGAGCAGATTAGCGAACCACTGCTGCATTCCCGGCCAGTGATGAAGAGGCGAGGTGTTCGCAACACGACTGCAGACCTGATCTCGCACGCTTGCACACGCTCCACATGTTCCTGTCAAACTGCCTCGCTTCAAATGCCATCGAGCTCAGAAGCCCAGTTTCTTTGAGTTTGATCCGTTCACGCATCCTGTTCAAACACTTTACAGGAGAAGAGACGTTTGCACAGGGGAAAATACCTCTCAGTATTTGTTTTGAGCCTTTGGACAATATTGATATATTTGCATTTGAGAAATGGGAGTCTTTTATCTAAACGAAACACTGTGTCCAAACAGTACTGGCTTTAGTCAAATATCAAACGGAAAGCTGCTGTGGTCAGTCTCACGCGTCAGCGCGGAAAACTCATTAGCTGTAGTCACTAGTCCCAGTTAAAACATTATATAAGCAACTACATGTCAACTATTAAATAATAATTTATTTTAATAACAAGGCGCAATTTAACAATATGGACCAGAGGTGGTTTTCAAGTACCACAACTGCTCACCCAAATTTAAGTATGCATATAATATAACATTAACTCAAAGTAAATAATTCTAGGCAATAAATAGTAACAAAAATAAGTCTTTTTGCTGGCGAAACACACACACACACACACACACACACACACACACACACACACACACACACACACACAACAGCACAATGACATACATTAAGGATATTATTTATATATACAAACCCAATGGACACTGTACAAATTGTGAATAAAAAAGGAATGCCCTACAAAAGGAAAGCACATACCATAAGCTAATATTTTTCAAAGTAAAACAGTAAAACGTAGAATGCACATTACATACAAACAACCACACACACACACACACACACACACACACACACACACACACACACACACACACACACACACACACACTTTCTCACTTTTCTGTCTCTCTTTCTCACTCTCACTCTCTATTGGAATGTGCTGTAGTATCCAAGTACCTCAAATGTTTTCAAACTCGCACCTGCAACACTTTACTTCTGATTTGCTCAAAACAAACATGTTTATCTGAGCCAATCATTGCTTTCAAATTAACACCTCATCTGTCTAGCTCCGCCCATGAACACAGAGGCCAAAGAAGCTGCTAGAATGAGGTGATCTGAGATGAGCTCAGTCACAAAAACGCAACACCATTAAGAAAAATTGATGTTGTTATTCCTGCAGCTTTTTGGTTGTCTTTTTTTGGTTGCAGCGTTCATGTCTCACAAGGAACATTTGCTTTCTCAGGCCACACAGAACAAACTGATCTTTACAGGACATGTAGTATGCACATCTCACAAAAACACAGATCTGAGCAACAAATGTTTAATGAAAACAGTGTTTCACATCAACATTGATAATAATGTGTATTGTATGGACTGATTATTTCTATCATTCATCTATATCTACTAAATCACTTTACTAAACTGCGTCACTTCTAAACTGGGCAATTTTTAGCCTCGCAACCGTTTTTATGTTGTTGTGTCCAGAATAAGAATCCATACATTAAATGTCACAGACTCTTCAAAACACATCTCTTCAATCAAGCATATATCTAACTGTAATAGTAACATGTTCAATGACTAATTAAATTTTAACAAATAGGAATGCTTCATACCATCGGGAGGTGGTAACCCAAGAGAGTTTTCCTAGCCACTGTCGCGATCTAGCTTGCTCTTCTGGTCATAATCCATGGCCTGAACACAGACGAACAAGGGACATTTTTCTTTTTTAAAGATTCTTTTTTTCCCTAATTCCACAAACCGGCTTTGAGTTGGCCTGGGACTAAGAAAAGCGCTATATATATAGACTTTTAACTTTAATTTGAACAAATTGAACAGATCTACATATATCATAAAATTGAGCATACATTTGTGTGATACATACACAAGTGTGAGTTTTTCCACTATGGTCACTAGGGATTGTTTCAAAATTGCATTTAACCAACCCGTGAAGTGGCATACGCAAACACAGAGCAGTGGGCAGTCTTAAGCTGTGGGGTCGGGCAAGGCATGTGGGGGTCTTGCTTAAGGACTGGACAGTTGCAGGACTAGCCCAACCGGGATTCCAGCCTGAAACCTCTCAAACTGAAAGAAACGATAAAGCTGTTGTTGCCCGTTATTATTTTTGGCAACATGAACAGAAGAAATTGCCGTCGGTCGGTCCTCCTGCGGTTTTCCTGCAGGGCATCACTAATAGGACCAAGAGTAAAAACACAAAGAGCTTTCTCCGAGAGTTCCTGCTGGCTTCCAATTTGTCTGTAGCCCATGAGCAATAATTTATTACCAGGTTGTTTATGGCTATTGATTTCCGGGGTCTGGGGGTTTGAGGCGCCACTCACCCGGGTGCTGAGGGGCAGACCTGGCACCCTGAGGTCCTGACCTGGGTCAGAAGAAGACCCAGAGTGTAGGAAGAATTTCTGGAGAAGGCAGCGGAGGCCGTAATGAAGCCTGACCCTCTGGGTCTGCACCTGGGGGGCACGTGCCGGTCGGGTAGGCTATAAAACAGCAGGCCTGCTTAACAGATTTAAAAGAGTGAAAGAGAAGCCATCTCTGCTAAACAACTCCTAATGGCAGAGTTTAGAGGAACAAGGGAGGGAAGAAAAGCTCCGGCTTGACTCTCTGGAGGAGTCGTTGAGTAAGACAGTAAAAGAAGGAGGGGAAACCTAAACAAAAAGGGGCAAGACGAGGGGAAAGGAATTAATGACTCTCACAAAAGAAGCCAACAAAGGAAGCGAGTGAGATAATGTGGGCCTGTAAATTCATCAAGCATTAATAACTTCATTACATGGCGATTAGTGAGCAGAAGTGGCAGAACAGAGTATCCTAGTTTCACTAACATCTGAGCCAGACCCTACACTTGCTGCACCCACCCCACCGTCTCTCTCTCTCTCTCTCTCTCTCTCTCTCTCTCTCTCTCTCTCTCTTTTTCTCTGTCTCTTTCTGTCTGTCTCTTTATCTCTTTCTCTCTCTCCGTTTCCCTCTCTGTCTCTTAATCTCGTCTCTAACTTTCTTTCTTTCTTTCCTTTTTTTTGTTTCTCCCTCTCACACTCTCTCTATCTCTCTGTCTCTTGATCCCTCTTTCTTACTTTCTTTCCTTCTCTCACTTTCTTCCTATATTTCTCTGTCATTCTCTCTCTCTTTCTCTCTCTCTGTCTGTCTGTTTCTTTCTCTCTCTCTCTCTCTCTCTCTCTCAAACTTGTTTTTACAAACTTGTGAATAATCTGCTGCAGTTTGAATGTATGACGTGTTGACAGAGAATTATATTTTTGTTTTTAAAGTAATAGAAAGTCGGTCTCCCTTTCTGTCTGTCTGTCTGACTGTCTCTCTCTCTCTCTCTCTCTCTGTACTCTCCTTGCAGTTGCTGCAGTTTGAATGCATATGGTGTTTGAATGAAGCTTTATGCTCAGTAGTAGACAGAGAATTATATGTTTGTTTTTAAGGTAAAATAGTCTCTCGATCTGTCTCTGTCTGTCTCTCTCCCTCTGTATCACTCTTTCCAGCTTTCTCTCGCTTTTTGTTTCTGTTTGTCTCCAGCTCGCTCTCTCTTTTTCCTCTCTCTCACTCTCTCCTTTGCTCTCTCTCCCTTTATGTCTCTGTCTGTCTGACTCTCTCTCTCTACTCTCCCTCTATTAAACACTATCATTCTGTGTGTCTCTGTCACACGCTCTACATCTTTGTCTCTCTCTTATAAGTATCTTACACTGAATCTCCATCTGTCTCTCATATACTTTCTGTCTGTCTCTGTCATACACTCACTCTCTGTCTCACTCTCTTGCTCTGACTTTTTCTCTCTCTTTTTCTTGCTATCTCTTTCTGTCTCTCTCTCTTTGTCTCTGCCTCTCTCTTTCACACACCGTCCATTTTTGTCTCTCTCTCTCTTTTGTAAGCTTTTCTCTCTCTCTCTCTCTCTCTCTCTCTCTCTCTCTCTCTCTCTCTCGAACCTGCTGGAGAACCTGGGACATCAAAGAAGAAAGCTACTGGCAGCAAGGACTCGGTGAAGAAGAGGACGATAGAGTCACAAGCTCCAGAGGAAAAGAACGTGACGCAGAGTGACGATGAGGAGTACAGTCTGAAATATATAAAGTATTTTCTGAAAGAAACTAAATATGAAAAGGGGGTGAACATCCGAGAAATTTTCCCCAATTTGAGACTGTTTGTGAAAACCTGTAAAGCGTATATGGCTGATAACCGTTTTGAGGACACAGAGGTGTACAGGCCTAAAAAATTGTTAAAAAAATAAATAATGTTTTGAGACTTGAAGATGGTTAGAATCTGAATCTGTTTATTCTGTTATTATTGATTTAAGAATTAATTTATCTATATATGTATTGTTTTATTTTTAGTCTATAAAGAAAACTTTAGGGTGTTTTCAATGATGTATATGCGTTCAGTAATTATTTGGTAAATAAAGTATGGTTAAAAATCAAAATCTCTCTTCTGTCTTTCTCACTTTTTTTCTGTTTGTCTCTGTTATACACTCCCATCTCTCTGTCTCTCTCGCTGTCTCACTCTCATACACTTTTTTTCTCTCTGTCTCTGTTACACACTCTCCATCTTTCTCTCTCTCGTAAGCTCTTCTGTCTCTTTGTCTTTCCCGCTCCCACGCACGCTCACACTCCCCCTTATCTCTCCTTCTCCCTCTGTCTCTCCAACTCTCCATCTCAGGTCAAAAGGTCAAACCATTACATGGTCTGAATGAAATGCTCCTGACTTGCAGTGATGTACGGCCGGCTGCCCTGGAAGCCACTGCTATTGTTCAGGTGTGTAATAATTAATGCAGCTTTGGAATGGCTCTCTTGGGATGAAGCCGGGGCCGGGAAGCATTCGCCCTGACTCCCACCGAGGTCGATGGTGGACCCTTGATCCAAAGGCCACAGACTGGCTGAGAGCTCGGCTGGCTTTAAACTGTAGTGCACTGAAATCCAGATACGTACGACATAAACCTAAAACTATCCTTGATACACATGTATATCATGGTAAAGACGGAGCTGTGCTCACGTCTGCTGATAACACATTAACACTGCGAGAAAAACTCAGACTGATCATTAAACCTCCACCGTCACTTATCAACCGCTCACGACCATCCTGCCTCAAGCCATTCAGCATAGTAAAGTGAATAAAAACTGTAAAACAAGTAAAGTAAAACAAAAAAAAAACTATATATATATATATATATAT
>CM051496.1:29959497-29976448 GCA_028031935.1 Paedocypris micromegethes
GTCATCACAATATATATATATATATATATATATATATATAGCTGTGGAAAAACTGCAATTGATATGAACCTTATCAAAACGTATTGTTTTATTATTTCTTTATATTAGTGGCTATTGTTAAAATGTTCATGCCTGCATGACCTCATCAAACAGCGACACACGTCATTTTTTCACGTCGTTGAGGGTTCTGCGTGCGATGTGTGGGCAGCGCCATTTCAGAGACACACATGCATCACGGGAAGACAGTGTGTCGAATGATTTTATATCTTTGTGCAGAATAAACACGTTTGGAAGCTCATCAACCTGTGTCCGTCTGAAGAAGAAAAAGAAACACAACCAGAGCACAACTGCTACACACACACACACACACGTATATATACGTATACATATACATATACACACACACACACACACACATATACAGTGGTGTGAAAAACCATTTACCCCCTTCCTGACTTTTTATTCTTTTGCATGTTTGTCACAGGTAAATACAAGTAACACAAGTAAACACAAAATGCAGTTTTTAAATGAATGGTTCTATTATTTAGTGAGAAAAAAATCCAAACCCACATAGCCCTGTGTGAGAAAGTAATTGCCCCTGCACCTAATAACTGGTTGTGCCACCCTTAACAGCAATAACTGCAGTCAAACGTTTGCGATAACTTGCAACAAGTCTTTTACAGCGTTTTGGAGGAATTCTGACCCACTCATCTTTGCAGAATTGTTGTAATCCAGCTTTATTTGAGGGTTTTCTAGCATGAACCCCCTTCTTAAGGTCATGCCACAGAATCTCAATGGGATTCAGGTCAGGACTTTGACTAGGCCAATCCAAATTCTTCATTTTGTTTTTTTTTTCAGCCATTCAGAGGTGGATTTGACGAAGAGCTTGAGTTGACGAACAGATGGCCGGACATTCTCCTTCAGGTTTTTTTGGTAGACATTAGAATTCATGCTTCCATCTATCACAGCAAACCTTCCAGGTCCTGAAGCAGCAAAACAACCCCAGACCATCACACTACCACCACCATATGCTACCGTTGGTATGATGTTCTTTTGATGAAATGCTGTGTTACTTCTACGTCAGATGTAACGGGACACGCACCTTCCAAAAGGTTCAACTTTTGTCTCGTCAGTCCACAAGATATTTTCCCAAAAGTCTTGGCAGTCATCGAGATGTTTTTTAGAAAAATTAAGACGAGCCTTAATGTTTTTTTTTGCTTAATAGTGGTTTGCGTTTTGGAACTCTGCCATGAAGGCCGTTTTTGCCCAGTCTCTTTCTTATGGTGGAGTCGTGAACACTGACCTTAGTTGAGGTAAGTGAGGCCTACAGTTCTTTGGATGTTGCCCTGGGATCTTTGGTGACCTCTCGGGTGAGTTGTCTCTGCGCTCTTTGGGTAATTTTGGGCGGCCGGCCACTCCTGGGAAGGTTCACCATGGGAAGGTTCCATGTTTTTGCCATTTGTGGATAATGCCTCTCACTGTGGTTCGCTGGAGTCCCAAAGCTTTAGAAATGGCTTTATAACCTTTACCAGACTGATGGACTTTTGTTCTCATTTCTTCCTGAATTTCTTTGGATCTTGGCATGATGTCTAGCTTTTGAGGTGCTTTTGGTCTCCTTCTCTGTCAGGTAGCTTCTGTTGAAGTGATTTCTTGATTGAAACAGGTGTGGCAGTAATCAGGCCTGGGCGTGGCTACAGAAATTGAACTCATGTGTGATAAACCACAGTTAAGTTATTTTTTAACCAGGGGGGCAATCATTTTTTCACACAGGGCTATGTGGGTTTGGATTTTTTCTCACTAAATAATAGAACCATTCATTTAAAAACTGCATTTTGTGTTTACTTGTGTTTACTTATCTTTGACTAATATTAAAATGTGTTCGATGATCAGTAACATTTTGTGTGACACACATGCAAAAGATTAAAAAGTCAGGAAGGGGGCAAATAGTTTTTCATACTCCTGTGTATGTATATATATATATATATATATATATATATATATATATATATATATATACCACCACTACTACTAATAATAATAATATACTTAGTCACACACACACACACACTCTCTCTATCTCTCGCTTTCTGTCTCCGTCATTCTCTCTCTCTCTATGTCATTTTCTCTCATTCTCTCTCTCTCTCCCTGTCATCCTCTCCCTCTTTTGCACTCTTTCTTTGTCTCATTCCCTCTCTCTCTCTCACTCTCTCTCGCTGTCTTTCTTCTTCTTCTTCCCTCAAGTTTCCCTCTCAGTCTACCTCATAAATACTCAAACGCCTCTCTAATGTACAAAACAATAGTTTAATACGTGACTGTAATTTTTATAATGTGTAGTTTGCTGTCACGCCATTGATTGGATCACTGGATGTAAATCACAGCATCACACATCAGATATATAACTGTAAAATGTTCTATCGTTGGTGTTTTTTTTTCCCTCCAGTGTGTTTTTGCCACCAGAACAGAGTCCTCGAACGTGCAGACACACTTCTCTTCCTGATTTCGCAGTGTTAACGTGTGTATTCATGAGCACAGAGTAACACACAGCTCGCATCACCTTCACATAACCTCCTCTTCTCAGTTTAGTCTCAACCAAGTGAGAGAAATGCAGCCGCGTTGAGCTTCTCCTCACGCCCGACTCTCTAAACTGCCAAAATCCCACAGCATTAAACACATTTTAACCACCAAAAGCGAACAAGGAACGTTTCTCTGATTCTAGATGGCTCAATGATAAACCCATCATTTTTGCAGATGACGTTAAACATTAAACGCCCAAAACAGAAACAGCGGGGTCAGAAACTCACAGGTCAACTACAAAACATCCCTCTACACAATGTTAATTTTTAAATCTCTGTAGAATGTTTTTTGTTGGTTCTCCATAGAAAGTTTCACACTGATCTCTATGGAATGTTCTTCACTAGTTTATAACAGAATGTCCCTCACTGGTTATCTAAAACATGTTCTTCACTGGTTCTCCTTTAGAATGTTCCTCACTGGTTCTTTACAGCATGTTATTCGCTATGTCTTTACAGATTGTCCCTCACTGGTTCTCTATGGAATGTTCTTCACTGGTTCTCTATGGAATGTTCTTCACTAGTTATTTACAGAATGTCTTCCACTGGTTCTCTATAGAATGTTCTTCACTGGTTCTCTATAAAATGCCCCTCACTTGTTCTTTACAGAATGTTACTCACTGGTTCGCTTTTGAATGTTACTATCTAGATTTCTGTAGAATGTCTTTTGCTGGTATTGCTTAGAATGTCACTGGTTCTATATAAAATGTTCCTCACTTGTTCTTACAGAATTACTCTCACTGGTTCTCTTTTACACTCACGGGGAATGTCAATCTCTTTTTTATTTTTATCAAACATCTCTATAGATCTCTTCACTAGTTCTCCATAGAACGTTTCTCTCTGGATCTTTATGGCAAGTTCCTCCCTGGTCCTCGGCGGAATGTTCCATAGTTGTTCCCTAAGGAATGTTCTTGGTGGTTCTCCTATACAAAGTCCTTCACCAGTCCTTCACAAAAAGTTCCCTCACTTATTATCTAGATTTCTATAGAATGTCCTTCGCTATTTCTCTTTAGAATCTCTCTCATTGGAATTTCTTCACAAGTTCTTCACACAATGTGCCACGGAATTCAACACTTGTTCTCCAACACTTGTCCAATGCACCAACACTTGTTCTCTCCAGAATGTTTTGCATTTGTCCACTCAAACCCTGATCATCTCTTGAACATAGATGTTCTGGTAGAGTCTAGGTTGGTTCCACACACTACACACATGAGAAAACTTTCAGCAGAACCCTGTGTTCCCAGGTGTTTCGTTCAGGTATCTGATTTCCTCTTATCTATTCAGGACTGAAGAATATAAATATTTGATCTCTGTCACTGTGTCTATTCTTGTGAACAGTTGGCATCAGTTTAGGTTGTTCTTCGTCTTTGGCTTAAAGGTGCTGAGGTTTATTCAACTCCCATCCAGTAAAAAACCGGATGGACCGTGGATGAAAGCTCAATGCAAAATGGTTTCTAATTAACAGCAGTGAAACACCACAGAAGGAACATGTTGCAGGAACCTCCATCAGCCTAAGTGAACCAGAATCATGTTTTCCGTTTCCAACTAATGATTGGTTAGCGCCGCCAAACAGGAAGTGATTTGCTGTTGTGTCCTTGGAGAAGTGAGATGTTTGGACTAATCACGCATGGAATCAGGTGATGCATGAGTCTGGCGGGTAAGTGAAGGTCTCAGTCCAGACTCGCTCTCTGATCTGGAGTCAGCATAGCGTCGCTTTAATCACAGCTTTGATCTTCTCATCCGCACTCATACTACTCAATTAACACTCAGCTGAGGAGGATGAATAATGCAGCGAATTTATTAAAACATTTATCAGCCAGACTTATTATAAATAGATGATGGTCAGCTCCGTTTACTCGTCCTCCTGTCAGACCGCAGCACAGCTTGTTGTTCGTGACGATCGGCGGATCTCCACCGAGTGTCGTAATTAATTTTGCCTTGTTAAGATCAAGTGAGAAGCGTAGAGAAGGACTAGAATGATGACGGACCCAACACAAGCACTGGAGATGCATCTCAGGGTCTTGTTCTCAAAACTACACATTAGTTGAAACGAAAAGCTTGAACTTGAATCTTGAAGCTTCACACTCGTGTATTTTCCCGACAACAAATTTTAGTAGTGATTTTCCACACTGTAAAGGCGTGTCGTTACTTTAAATACATTTTTATACTTGATCTAACCCAAAGCGTTTAATTTTCTGTTTAACCATCAGTGTAATGTAAAATATGTGCCTCATCCAAATGAACAGTTTTTTAGTGTAAATGTGTAACTACATTTCTTTAAAGTAAAGCAAAAATGTGCTTTGGAGCTGAAGATGGTGATGAGAAGAGAAGACCTTGTTTCTTGAATTGGCCAATGAGTCAATGAGATGCTTGCATGTGCAGTACACCATTGTTTACCTCTTTTAAACTTTAAAATAAATCAAAAACATGTTTTCTCGATCTAGTTTAGTTGTAAGAAAGAGCAATCTAAGCAATTTGTCTTAAAAGGAAACAATAGATGTTTAAATAAGGTAGTTATGTAAATTGAAAGTTGTTTTTTGCTTTGTAGTGGAGTTTAGGTTTGGGTAAGTTCATTCCTTAATTTTAGTAAACATTTTAAGTTCATTCAAAGTAAAGCGATTACAGTAGGTGTATCAAGTTGACGCAAAATTTTAACTTTGATCCAACAAGACACTTTTTACAATTGTACCCCTTCAAGGACAAGTAATGTTCCTGCAAAATACCATCACAATCTGCTGATCTAAAATGAGAAAAAGGACGCTAATTGCTTACCAGATTTTATTATAGAACATTTTGTCCATTCAGGAAGCTTTCTGGAGAAGTATAGCGGTGGTTTTATTAAATTCAAATTTCAATTGTCATACACACATTATACATGGTACAGCATGCAATTAAATGCATTTTTTCTATCGTTTAGCATTAGCTTACATTTAAGATTTTGACACATGACTTACAATTAAACTAATTATTATACTTGTATTATAATATAAATTATACCAAATCCATTTCTAAATGTGGTGTGGGAATTGGCAATAAATCGACACAGTTTCGATAAATCGACACAATCGATCTGTTTATTTACAAACCACAAAACAAAAAACTTCCGGTCTCTCAGAACCAACGCAACCGTGACGTCATCAGCGCTCCCAATCCTTAAAGGGGGAAAACAAACATAACAGAACTTTCCTTTATATTTTAAACAAAGAACACACGTAGACTTCGGTGAATTCTGATCAGCCACTACACATGTTACCCCAGAATTCACCATATTAAAATGAAACATTAACGGGGAGGAGGACGAATCAATCGACCGCAGCGGCTTTTACGTAACATTGTGCCTCGATGCCTCGATAACACGGGCAGGCGAGGGGTTGTCGCTGAGGTGTCTGTGAGGGGGGCGTTCCCGCCGTGGGGCTTCTGCTAACTGAAGTGGCTCAGAAACGTCCAAATGAGCCGGCTTAATGCGGTCGATAGAAATTCGTTCCTGCTTGCCCCCCATGTCAAAACAAAATGTTGGACTCCAACACTCGAAGGGATTGGCCCTCGAAGGGAAGACGCAGGGGGCCCTTGTGAGCATCATGGCGAATAAAAACATAGCCAGCTGACTGAAGGCCATTGATGGGAAGAAGGAACTGGTGTGAAAAGTTTTGCGTTGTCCAGCAGGTTGGCACGCTGAACCGAAGCAGACCAAGGAGCGGTAGGGCTGGGTATAAAATCCCCGGGCACTCGTAGCGGTTGGCCGTAAACTAGCTCAGCAGAAGAGGTCTGGAGGTCCTCTTTAGGGACGGTCTTGATGCCGAGCATGACCCATGGCAGTTTGTCTAACCAGTTGTTGTCCTTGAGACTGGCCCGGAGAGCAGCTTTCATAGCCCTGTGGAAACATTCGCACAACCCGTTAGCCTGCGGATGATAAGACGTGGTGCGGTGGAAGAGAACTGAATTCGCTGGTCGGAGGAAATGTCTGAAGGGGTGGCAAATCAGGCGACCCAAGTGGCAATAAACGTCCTTGCCACCTCAGCAGATTTGGTAGCTGAAAGCGGTGTCACCTCAGGCCAACGTGTGGTTCTGTCCACCATGGTCAGCAGGTGGGTGTAGCCATGCGAGTTGGGGAGGGGGCCGACTAGGTCTATGTTGACGTGATCAAACTGTCGTTCTGGCACTTGGAAAGTCTCTAGAGGGGCTTTGGTGTGGCGATGTACCTTAGCCCGCTGGCAGTCGACACACGTGTTGGCCCAGTCTCTCACGTCTTTTTTGAGGCCCGGACACACAAACAGCCAAAAAGCCAACATGGTAGCGGTTCCTAGGGCTGCTTTTGTGTCGTCAAATGCTTTCTCTCTGTCTGTGGACCACTCTACAATGAGATTATGGGCCTTTATCTTTAAGAGCTTCGTACAGCTGCTGCATGTACAAGGGTTGAAACTATGGTAAAAGTTCAGCCATGCCCAGAAACTCCTGCAGAGACTTGACCGTGAGTGGCCGTGGAATCTGTGCAACAGCCTCGACTTTGGCTGGAAGAGGAACGCCTGCGTCTTTGGTGACTCTGTGGCCGAGGAAATCAATCGATGACAAACCAAATTGGTACTTGGTTGGATTGACGAATAAGGTTGAGCCGTTCGAAAAGTATCCGGAGATGTTCCAGATGTCATCCAAATAAACGAAAAGGAAAGGCAGGTCTCGCAACACAGTCCATGAGGCGCTGAGAAGTCTGAGCAGCATTTTTAAGTCCGAATGGTATGCAGAGAAATTTAAATAAACCAAACGGTGTGATCACTGCTGTTTTTGACATGTCTGATGGTTGCATGGGCACCTGATGGTACCCTCGGTCTAGGTCAACATTGGAAAAAATTGTCTTGCCTGCCAAATAGGTGGAGAAGTCCTGGACGTGTGGCACAGGGTATCGGTCTGGAAAGTTGTTGAACTGCTTAATGCTGATACCATATAGTAGTACTTCGTGGCGTCCGTGGTGATGTCTCGTAACGCAAACTGTGCTTCCGTCTGCGTGAACCACGCCGACGCAGATGATTCCCAAAACTCGGGGAGCTAGAGCGTGATGCCGTTTGCGGTAATTGTAGGTGCTGTAGATACGTCCAACAGGTAAACGTCCAGGTCACCAGTGTGGGAATTGGCAATAAATCGACACAGCCGTTGGAGCATGTGAATGCGTATCTGTTTTTTCGCAAACCACAAAACAGAGTAAATAAAAAACTTCCGGTCTCTCAGAACCAACGCAACCGTGACGTCATCAGCGCTCCCAATCCTTAAAGGGGAAAAACAAACAAACATAACAGAGCTTTCCTTTATATTAAACAAAGAACACACGTAGACTTCGTTGAATTCTGATCAACTACTACAGTGGTTTCATTTATGGCCACTTAGAGCATTTCCTGTAGGCTACGTTACGATACAATGACATGAAAACTTTCCCCTAATAACTGCCATCATGAACTACACCAGAATGACTGAATGTATTTATAATATTCTTTTCAGTTATTACGTGTATTAAGTTCTCAATTGTCCAAACACGTTTGAAATTTTTTATTTCACCATGATGCATTTTTTTATGCAATGTCTACATAGTTTTGTCAATTTTATTAATTTAAACATCGGTTGAGCTTGTCATTGATTTCCTGTTAATAGAAGTTGCTGGTTGTACTTTGCCCAGCTTTTGGTATTTACATGGGACAGTTAAATAAAATAATGTGAAACCTGTATTCCAGATTTTTTTTTTTTTTTTTTTTCATTTTTTGAAAAATATATTGTAATGCCACATATTTACCTCACTGGTTAGACCATTTTTGCTTGACTGGCAGAACACTTAAATATTTCCATCATTTTAAGAATGAGTGCCGGTACATGGCCCATCACAGAACGTTCTCATGGGGCCCAAAACTGCAAGCGGCTGAACTGTACAGTGAAGAACAGAACGAGAACTCTTCTTTCTTTGGAAAGAAGAACATGGTCCAGGAAGAAACCATCAACTGAGGAGAGCGTCTGAGACAAAAGCGGCCAATTAGACGGAAGCCGAAGTCTCCGAGGTGAAGAGAAGATCCAGACAAACTCCCGCTTCTTTCATGTGAGGAGCAGCGATGCAAAGCTAAAGCCAGAGACAATGATTGGTTAAGTGTTTCCTCTCTTCTTTTTCCATCTCCAGGCCATTTGGAACCTGTTGACTCAGATTACGCAGGTGGATCGTCCCGAGGGCCGGACGAGCCAGCGAGCGTCTCTCTCTCTCTCCGAGCGCATGGCTGCCGGCCACATCTGCTGGGCCGCGATAGCGCGACTCCCTCCCTCTCGCGCCGAGCGCTAACGTTTCCATTAGCAGGACGTTCCTCGCATCCGTTCACGGCATCTTTCATGTCCATCTTGTTTCTTCCTGAATGCAGATTAGTGGGGTCCGACTGGAGCGCGGCTCCGTAGCCTGGTGTTCGTGGCGGCCGACGGAGAGCGATTTTCATTTCCAAGCGGCCTGACTGTGCCAAACACATCTGCAAACTGTGATTTGACCTTTATTTATTACACCCAGCTCATCAGTTTCAGCGCTAATTTACACAGTCAGCTGAAACGAATGCAGCGCCGTGGCCAGCAGCGCAATGCAAATAGCGTTGTTTGTATTTGTTTGTATTTTTTAAAGCGTTTAGCCAGAAACGCGGCCAACACAGAAATGAAACCGAGAGCCGGTGAGATGAAGCCAGCGCTGGAACTCTCTTCATCTGCTTCAGCTTACAAAACAAAAAACTCCCTGACAAACGGGCCGATATGACAATTTTTATTACAATGAAAGCTATAATTAATCCGACAATAGAAGGACTTGGATCATGAGAATGCACAATATTTGGAATAACTCAATTATACTAATAAAGCAATAATGTAATGTTTTATAAACCAACAACCCAACAATAGGGATGGACAGATTTTACTAGATTTTTCTTTATTTTTAATTTAATTTTATCAAGCGGCAGAAGATGGATGGGTTAGGGTTAGGATTCTTTGGATAAGGGTCAGGGTATATGGATTTTGACTGATTTTCTTAGTTTTTTATTTATTTTTCATTTAATTTTATCAAGCGGTAGAAGATGACTAGGATAGGATTTTTTAGATTAGGGTTAGTGTATGTGGATTTGAACTGATTTTATGAGATATTTCTTAATTTTTTTATTTATTTGATCATTTAATAAAATAATTTCTTATTTATTTATTTTATTTTGCTTTAAGCGAGATCTTGACATCTGCAGCTGCTCTGCTCGTGGATTTGAGTCCCTGAGCCTTGGCTGGATGAGTTTCGTGACCATGTGATAAAAGCCTCAGCTGAAAGATCTGAATCGTCTTCACGGCTTTCCAGCAGAACATCAGACGGAGCAAAGCAGAACGTGATAAAAGCTTCGGCGGCATGTGTGAAGCTCAGGTGACATTTGTTCACACCAGTCGAGTTAAACGTGTGAAGCACTTACTCTGCTTGAATCGATGGAGAGTAAATAACGGTGATGGGTGGATGCTGAAGGACGCTCGCTGATTCCACCGAGTGACTCTTTTAACTTTATTTAAAGCAGCTTCCAGTCTCGGAAGATTTCAGACGAGTCGAGATGATCATTGCTACAACACACTCATGCACCGATGCGCATGAAAAAATGAAATAATAAAAAATCATTGGCTTGCAGTGAGTCTGAAATAAACGACAGTTGGGATATTAATTCCACTTTTTTTATTGATTTATACTTTTTATTTTTTTATTCAAGTTTCTGGTTGGACTTTAACCCGCACTTGATGTTGCTTGTAAGTTACAAGAGAAACAATTAAGCAGTTCTTTAAACGCCCTGTTATGTTCAGGTCAAATTGACCCGTTTTTAAAGTTTAAAAAAAAAAAAATACTTTTATTATTAAGAATAATTTTTATTATTAATAAATAATAATTATTAATAAAATATTAATACTATTTTTTCAGTTTGAAACTTCTCGTGCTTGGATTATTTGGTGTAATTATCATATTAAAAAATATAATGATTCAGCTCATATATTTCACTCCTCTACATGTTTATATTACAAAGATTGTGTTCTGGTCAAATTGACCGGTTTTAAAAGTTAAAAAAAAAAAAAAAAAAACACTTAAGAGTATTTTTTCACTTTGAAACTTCTCCTGCTTGTCTTAGTTATTGTAATCTACATAAAAACAAAAATTTTTCGTTCACATATTTGTAACGCCCCGCTACATGTTTTTGTTACAAAGATAATGACAAAATTGAAGCTAAAAAGTGTCAGAAAGATCAAATACTATTTGTTTTTTGCAACAATGCAAAACTCTCTCTCTAACACACGCACNNCACACACACACTGTTTTGGGAAGCTTTTTGTTTTCTAACACTTTTATGCATAATAAAAGACCACAGGGTTTTATTGATGAACAGATTGAACGAACAGAACAGGAGGGTTAAAGTATAAATCATTCAAGTGTTACACAGCTTAAATGTAACGCACGGAAGCCACTTTGTTAATAAGTGACATACGACATATTTATAACAATAAAAAATGTATAAATGTAAAGGAACAAAAGCTTTTGTTTACAGGCAGAAGAAGAGCACGGGCAAGGTCTGAAAGAGAGACACACAAAGCCCGAACAGCGTCCGCGTAAATCCCGCAAGTGCATTGGCTGGATGATGGATTTGTCAGTGGAAAAAGCAGATCACAGTTCCACACCCATAATGCATCAGTTCTGATCCAAACAAGACTGTGCGATTCGCGTCTCTTATCGGGACACGCGGCCGTGTCAGATTTACCCAGCGCAAATTCCTTCCTATTTAGTGCTAAATGATATGGACATTTGCAGCGGCCAACAGCTCTAGGCTGCGGCTTTCTCGCCGTATTCTGCGCGTAAGCTCCGCTCACTAGCCGCGATAGCAAGCCAGCGCTTATCCATGTTAACAGAAAACCTTCTAAGACGGATTAGCGTGAGACGGAGCAGCGCGGACAGTCCGTCCCCGGGGACCCACCTCTCGCGGCCCCGGACCAGGCAATCAACGACTGAGACTCCGGCGATTTCTTAAAAAAAAATAAATAAACAGCATAAACAAACGCAGCCGCCATTTTAAAGGCATCCGGGAAAATTACAAAATCAGACTTTTGGTGTACTGGATACACGAAACTGACATCATAGGAGCGACTTTACATCACATAAAAAAAAATGTATAAAAAATGTCAGTGCTCAAAAGTAAAAGTAAAGGGGAAAAACAGTCAGACAGAGAGACAGAACCAAGGTAAGAAATAGAAGAAGAAAGAGACAAAGAAAGAAAGAAAGAGAAAAGAGAGAGAGAGAGTCAAAGAGAGAGACAGAGAGAGAGAGAGAGAGAGAGAGAGAGAGAGAGAGAGAGAGAGAGAGAGAGAGAGAGAGAGAAAGAGAAATAGTGAGAGGGAGAAAGGGTGGGTTGATATAAAAGTAATAGTAATGTATTACTATACGTTTACATTTTATAATATTTTAAAATTTTAAATATTAACAATCTAAAATTTGTTGTAAATATTTAATACAAATATTTGCTTTTTATCGATATTGCGAATTGGTTCACAAAATTGTGCAAATATGACTATTATAAGTTTAAAATTTGGATGAAAAAATAACTTTTTTTCAAAACTCTGCGATGAAAAGGATATTAATCCCATTTTTACATTAGACACTGATGTTAAGACACAATTAACTTTAAACTTAATTTCAGGTTGTTTCAGGTCAAATGAGGTTAGTCTCAAACTAAAGACTATAACTAGTTAACTACTTGAACTAGAGACAATAACTATACAACTACTATATTTATAAAATAGAGCTTTGCTATTGTGTTTGAGCAAACAAACACAAATTCCTTTAACACTAAAAACAATGTTTAAAATTGTAAAATAAATAAATAAACAAATAAATAAATAAATAAAAATAAACTTACAACTAAATAATTGGCATTGTTCTTCTAGTCACACACGCCATTTGCTTTGTTAAATGATAAACGTAATTTTCTCACCACAGTAAAAAAAATACACACTTGCTGTCTTTGAGATCACATGACCAAAAACAATCGCACACTCGTTTTAGCTAAGGCCAACAGCGCAGCTAACTGCATGTGGCCAAACAATTGGGATTTATACAAACCAGGGCAATCGCACACAATTAGCAAAACATACGCTTCACAACAAAAGCACAGTTAGCATGCGTGACGTCAGAAAGACGATAAAGGATCAAGCTTCACTAATGAAGTGCAGAGGTTTAAAGACAACCTGAAAGCCATGCTTAAGTAAAGTATGAATACCTTACTGTAGAAATGACTCCATTACAAGTTACAAGTCACCAATTTCAAGAAGGCTTGCGTAATCGTTGTAATGTATCCAATTGTAGAAAAACATTTAGTGCTGAGTTTTACTCATGCTGAGTTTGGCTCCAAAAACACCAAGAAATGTGAAAAAACACAAAACTATATATGATGTTTTATTTCTTGATATAGAAACGAAATTCAGCACATCAATGTTTCAGAGTGGCGGCTAAAAAGTGAGAGCAAACTCAAACGTGAAAAAAGTGCAACAGCTAATTGACGTTCATGTGATTTAGCTCATAAATAGCATCCAGTACTTTCAGCATCCCGCAGATTCCCAAGAAATTAACCGCGGTAGAAAAAGATGGCGATCACAATGTAACGAGTAATGGTTAATGTCCATTCAAATGTAGTGGAGTAAGGAGCACAGATACTCGATCACAAATGTAGTCAGGTTTAGAGTAAAAGTTGCTTGTATATTTGATACTCAGTACAAAGTAGCCAAAAAATCCTTAAGACCTTAAATACAAAGTCCTTTACACCACTGTTTCAAGGTGTGAACTTTTTCTGTGAAACCCATTGAAGGCTGAACTGAAGAACGTCCAGAAGTTGTTTAGACTAACCGGTGGCCGCTGTGTGACGCCAGAACCGCAACCCAACATCTGGAAGGCTATGTGACTGAGGTGACTCAATCTCCTCAGATCTTCAGCTCCGGCCCTAAATGCCTTGCATAATATTGTAATTACAGAGTTCCCGTGACCCGTCTGTAGCGTCCTGACCCACACATCTGAAACCAGAGGGGCTTAGAGATGTTTGGATTGATCGTGACCTGCCCTTCCACCGGTTTAGAGCGACATAATATTTCTTTTGGCCGGGGTCATCGCTGCTGCCCGTACATCATCACCAACTTATTACAGCTCCAGGCAATTAGCGGAAAACAAACAGGCCAGACAGAGGCGGCATTGAGAGGCTGGGAAACACCGATCGCCTGTGGCCCTGGAATATTGCACTGCTTCATCAAAGGCGCCACTGGCCCCGGACCAGAGAAAGGCCGCCATTGTTGCGCTGCGAGGCTTCTACCGTGGTGTGGCTCGGGCCGTGATTCGGGTTACAGCCTTTGCCTGAACACTACACCACATGTGCAGCCGGTTCAGTTCAGGATGGGAAAGTTGTTCCGGCTTCTCTCCTCCCTCATCCCGACGAGGGAAACCACAGGGACGGATTCGCTGGTGATAGGCTTGTCATCGTGCTGCGCTCACTTCCAGCAATACAGTCCCAAATCTCCACAAATTGCTGAGAACAAGGGTCATGCTAGAAGAGAGACGGGCCGGCCATGCAACACTGTCTCACACACACACGTGTAGAAAAACAGTAGAATATGCAATACAACTTTGTTTTTCTTGCAAACCTTGACGGATTTTAAGCAGTTAAATTCTGTCTCTACACACACCGAAGGAAAGAGAAAAAGATTCACAATGAAAATGAAACAAGTTTTATTGTCGACTTGGGGAGATTTTTGTGATCTGCTACAGACATTGTAAAGTGTTAATATATAACCAGTCCTTATATTTGACAGATGAAAAAAAACTACAAACAACCAAACATCAACAATTTGCAACAAACACATTCTTTGTCATTTTTTAGTCCAACACTCAGCAAGTCAATGCATTTAGGCCTGTAGACATGGTGAAAATGAATTGCTGTAGATTAAACCAACAGAATGGAGAAGTAAGATGATTCAAGTGACTGAACATGTCGTGGTTGTTGGTGTCGGACGAGCTGATCTGAGTGTTTCAGGAACTGCTGATCTACTGGGATTTTCGCACACAATCATCTCTAATTACGGAGAATGCTCAGAAAAAGAGAAACTACCAAGTGAGCAGCAGTTCTGTAGAGCAAATGTTTGTTGAGGTCAGAGGTCTGAGGTGCAGAAGAGCTTCTCTGACACACACACACACACACACACACACAACACAACACACCACACACAAAACCTTGAGGAGGATGAGCTGCAGCAGCAGAAGACCACACCGGGTGGGGCACCTTTCAAAGCATGAATCATCCTTTCCTTCTGTCAGCAGTTCAGGCTGGTGGTGGTGTGATGGTGTGGAGGAGACTTTCTTGACACACTTTGGGTCCATTAGTGGGTCGCTCAGCTTATTCCCTTTCTGCTTTATTTTATGTGATCTGGCCTTACTTAAAAGTACACACAGTACTGCATAATGGATTTGTACAAGGTCGACTATGTCGCCGTCGATACCAGCGCAATTTTTTAAGGATCAGTGTAAAACAACAAAACAAAATACTTTGCCAGTTCTAGGCTTACATACAAGTGTTATACATCAATTGAAAGTTTGAAGTGTCTATTATTTTCTGTATTTTTTTTAGCAAACAGAACGTTGTGTTTTTAGTATAAACTTAAACTAAAACGTTAAGCGTGTTTGTAACTGCTGCTTTAGTTACAAATGTTTTGTTGTTTATAATAATTAGTTTATATTGAAATCTATTTTTGTAAATGTTATTTTGGGTTTTGTATTGCGATTTAATTTAAGGTTCATTTGAATATGTAATATGTATGGTTTGCATCATCTAATTTGCATGAAAATGACGTCACTCAGAACCGCAAAGAAGGACTGAAGGTGCAGATGCAACAAGGCTCTGTAAAGTTTCCTTTATGAAAGTGTTTCCTCTTTTCACGGCAAGCGGCCAACGATGTATTTTATGTTTGTATTCACAATTTTTCCGTTCACTGTGCTTGTGTTAAATGTTGCTTTATGTTAATGTTCAAACGCAGTTCTCACTTTGTTTGGCGATTGGTGTTCGGAGTTTGGTGTTTGGTGACAATTAATGGTGTCGCATTAACATGGAGTTACAGCGTTTTAACCTTGTTAGAGGATGTGTTTGAATATGACCTGTAACTTAATAAATACATATGTATTTGTTTTTTTCTAAATTAGGGACAATTATAACTCAAGACTATTAGGCTGTTGTAATTTCCATTTTCTATTTTCTATTTAAGGGTCATTGCAATGCTAATTTACAATGCTAGTGAAATTAATTCCTATCAGGAAACGATACAGCCACAATTTAAAGGTTGGTCTATGTGATGTGATGATGAAGTTGGAGAAGATCTGAGGAACAAGATGAGGTTAGCTAAAGCTGCGGGATTCTGCTCTTACAAGCCGACTCAGTGTAATATTGATTTATTTTCTTCATTTCAGCTGCTTCTAAAACAAACTGGCATGTCTGACGTGACATAAAGTGTCTGAAATTAGTCTTCAAACGCTTCTCAGAGCTTTGATCATGTTCGACTTCACAAAATCCCATGTCCCTGAACGTAGGGACTCTGACACACACACACACACACACACACACACACACACACACACACACACACGCACACACACGCACACACACATGCATCCCTTTACTCAAACCCCAACACAAACTCAATTTTATTTTCAGCCCTAAACTCCCATCTTGACCCTCAAACAGGCTTAAATAAAGTGTGGCCCTCACAAAAGTCCCCACAAGGGACCTTAGTGCCCCACTTTAAATTCACAAACATAGCAACAAGGCCTCCACCCAATTCCTGCACAACGTAGAAACGTCTTCACTAATATCTTCAACACTGAGTAGCACCGTTGTTGGTCAACTCAACAACCTTGGTACCATGTCACTCTTACTATCATCTCACATACTCTGTCACGTCAACTTCAAAAGGTCACGAAGTGGGAAACTTCTCTTGGGTTCTAGTGTACTCTCCACTAGAAATGGAGATCGTCAAGGGCACAACATTCCTTGGTGTTCTTCAGGAGAAGCTCAGCTGCTTTCAACCACAGCTCCATCTCCAAGAGTCCAATAGCGTCTGTACTTCCTGAGGACGCTCAGAGTGAGTTTGTTAATTTGGCCACTACTGGACACACTGAATTGGAACAGTGGGCAGTACCACCAGATGATAGGGAGGAGAGCAGACAAGATCTTCAGCTTCTCCCTACCGTGCATCATGGACCTCTACACCACATGCTACAGTCCACTAAAAGCATTGCAAATGACCACACACACACACACTCTCTCTCTCTCTCTCTCTCTCTCTCTCTC
>CM051496.1:29981457-30004824 GCA_028031935.1 Paedocypris micromegethes
CATCATCATTGATCAGCACAAAGACATCTACTGTAAAGACAAATGCAAACATGCATCACACCTTCACTGAGATTACTAGGATTAATTCTAATATTGATAAGTGTGTACACAAATATTTATTAGAGTTGGTTTTTGACTTTTCTTGTTGTGTTTGTAATTTATTCTGTGCTTTTCTGTAAAAAAAAAAACTTTGTTATATTTTTAATTGTCCATTTACTTTCACTCTAACTTTTTTTGCTACTTTAACAATTTTTTCACTCTTTTCATGACATGTCAAATGAACCAAAATGTCCATCCTTTTACTATGAATTCTCAGATAAACACGTGGTTGGATGCTGATTCTGCAGATCGCGGCCTGACTTTGATGTTCACACTGTAAGTACGGTAAGGGAAGCATCAGGACGCAAAAACGATGGATTCACACTGAGCGCAAGACAAATCACAGACTAACCCAATCAAGACTGTGCCAAACTTATGATGAGTGACAACACAATAACAGAAAAAGACAAACGAATTCTGAAAAAAAAAAAATAATTGAGAGAAAGTAAATAAACATAAACTGACGTCTTCACGAGCGGCCAACATCACACGCAAATCCCCTTTGGCAGACGAACAAGCCGAGAGAGAAAAGCTGAAATATGTCGTCTGTATGCTACAGCGCTACGCGACGTTGTGTTGAAATGTTGCCGTGGATGAAGCTGTGCCAAAGACCGGCCTGAACAATCGGAGACACGGGCAGCTGGTGCTTTGGCTGGCACCTATGGTGCCATCAGCCACCAGGCTTCACCTACCCAGGCAGCAGCAGGGCTAGTGGGGGACCGGCTCTCACACAATAGAGGCTTTAGGAGCCAGAGCTGCCTCTAGCAAAGCAGCTTTGGCCCAGGCCTCTCGCTCCAGCCACATCAGCTCCAGCAGACGCCGAGCAGAACAATCATCTTAGCAGCGCAGTTGATCCGCTGACCCACAAACCTCCCGAATTATCTCCCCAACTATTGGCACCCCGGCCGAGGCTGGAAGAGTTGCCGAGCGGCGAGAGCAAGATGTCACGGAATGTGCCGGCGGCTGAAGCGGGAATCAGAGAGACAGACGGAGCAATCGAGACCTCAGGACAAGACCGCGACAACAGGGAAACGTGTTAAATTTGTCTAAAGTCACTCGGGGCTTGAGTGAGTGAGTAAACATACTCTTCGGGAAGCTTCAGGATCCCTCTTATTCCAACGCATTGGCATTCAGAAGCAACTACTGCGATTAAGGACAGTCGTGGATTAGCGCGGGAAGTTTAAGCCAAGTCGAGAAAAGTTTCCTCTACGCTAGGATTGTCTCAAACCTAGATTGTTTCGCCAGTGGCGTAGAGAAGGTTGGTACGTAGGTGTCTTGTAGCTGGAGGAAGAAGAAGAGCTGCCCATGTGAAGACGGAGGAGATTGGTTCAGAAATGAAGACTGGGATGGTAATGATGACGGCTTTCCAACAGGTTTCACCCCTGCTGCCATTGGTCGGACAGATGGCTCCACCACACACGGATGACAGTGATGTAGATGCTGGTGCCAGCCAAATGCCACCTACAGATGACTTCATGTCTGAAAACATGATTAACGAAGCAAACTGAAATTCGCAGACGCTCCTGCGAGCCCTGGATGTTCCCGCCGCTCAATGGACTCTGGGTTTAGCTTCCGCCATTCCACTGTTTCACATTCCACTCAGGTCAGACAAATGAGAATAAGAGGAAGGATTGGGCTTGTAATTTGGCATTTTCATGCTCGCCACGCTCCGAGTTTCCGGAAGAATAAACAGTGGTGGTATCAATCGTTGGCCAGAAAGTAGCAGCGCAGAAGCTGCCATGAAAATTGTTTATCTAGCGTCGGAACGCTGTTCCGCGGGGAGCTCGGCAGAAGCGCTTGCTTCACAATTAGGTCTGTCTTCAGATGCTTTCCAAGCTATTCATTAACTCTACAACTCCCGCTAAATGTGCTAAAACAGATTGGTAATTAGTGCGGAAGTTTGCGCATTAGCGAGCTCAACTTTTTAGAGGGACCTGCGAAACCGTGTGGCGTCTGGGTAATTGCTCCTTTCTCATTATGGAGAAGTGTTCCAGCGCCGAGATGCTTCAGAAGCAGCAGTTTGAAGCGGTTTGTGAAGGTCTGAATGAGGAATAGCGACCTCATGTTTCGAACCCGCATGTGTTATGCCTTATGCATTCTGTTCTTGATGTGCACTTTGAACTTAAACGTGTTAAAATATATGCTAATGTGAGATTTATTTATTAAATGTGCATTAATATTGTGCGCTTTGAGACAGTTCAATCTGTGAAAAGCGCCTTACAAAACAGAGACTCAGAACTTGAACTTAATTTCTTTTTATTTACTGTACTTGTGTAAAAATATAGGCCTTGTTTTTATATACACGGACATTTTTCACATTGTTTTATATACATAAATGCCTGTATATATACCGTCTACAATATATAGTATATAGTGGTACCCCGGCGTACGAAATTAATTCGTTTTCGTTTCGTTAGGCGTTAATTTTGTTAGCTATTAATTATTTTGCACGTAATTTGTGCCAAGACTTCGTACATTCTTACAAATTGTTTTTTCCATTTTGTTCGTATAGCAAATTTTTTTCACAGCTCAGGACGAATTTTTGGCACCAATCTCAGTGCTGTCAAAGTTAACGCGCTAACGCATGTGAATAATTTTTTGCCTTCGGTTTGGCAACGAATAGAGCCAAGCGCTGTCTCCTGATGTGCTCATTAAGAGCAGCTGCTCACAGTCATCGAGAACAGGTGCTGTCTATTTAGACGCAAAGTGCTTAAGTGACACTGACCTTCTTCCCCTCTCATCCAACAACACAGACACAGTTCCTTTTCAACTGCAAATAACTTGCCAAATTCAAAAAGCCGAAGCTTAAGATTCATACAGATTTAATAAACAGACAACGCTGTATTTACTTATTTTTACAAACAGACATTCTACGCTTTATGTAGACATATTTCATGTTAGAGTGTTAAATATTTATAAAGTTACAGTTCGTTTTCAGCTGACAAAGAGAAGACAAAACACGCTTCATGCTTTAGTTTTATTATTATTATTATTATTATTATTATTATTATTATTATTATCATCATTGTTACTTTCACAAAAAAAAACAACGTCCTGTTTTTATTAGAAGTGTAACCTAAAAATACATGTACTTCAAACTTTAAATTGATTAATAACACATACATATGTAAGTGTTTATCTTGGAAAAAAGTGGGACTCAACCTCGGAGGGTTAAAAAACAAAGACAATACATTGCATATTGAACAAACATTATACGAAATTTTTTTACAGTATTTAAACGAGTGTTGAATTAGTGTTGAGTTAACACAGATTTACATATTACACCTCAATATACAATTTTCAGGCTTCAGTCATTTAGCATTTAGTAAAATTATATATAATTATTTTTTTGTATATTAAAAAACAAATAAATAAAAAAATGTATTTGAGTTATTGGCAATATTTTATGATAGTGTGAGTTTTTATAAACTAGAGCCTGGTTTGTCTTCACCTGTTTTTAAAAAGAAACCTAAAAATTCCGATTGCCCTGAAATTCAGAAGCTGATGTCGTCTTCCTGTAATAAAATTATCTAAAAAAGCAACAACAACAAGACAAACCTTTGTCGGACATTTTCCTGCTCATTTTGATTCCTCGCCAAGTATTAAGTGCTTTAAGAATCTTC
This sequence comes from Paedocypris micromegethes, assembly GCA_028031935.1. Classification (NCBI taxonomy): domain Eukaryota; kingdom Metazoa; phylum Chordata; class Actinopteri; order Cypriniformes; genus Paedocypris; species Paedocypris micromegethes. Next base: position 29,985,180 of record CM051496.1, read on the forward strand.
TTTGAGCTCGGGCCAGTTGGACGAGTTTGGTAATATTTCAGACGTGGCGCGTTAATCTCCAGGCCTGGCTAATTAAACAGCATTAAAAAGATGAATTTGTTCTTTGAGTAAGTGACGGCACCGACCCGGTCCTTCCTCCGCCGGCCCATTACATCCGTCCAGCCTTCCCACCGCTCCATCGGATCTGCTTCCTGGGTTGTGGAAAGCAAAGGAAGAATTATACGCATATAAACGTCTCTTTATGAAGTGCCTTTTGAGAAGCCACTAATAAAAATAATAAAGATAATCTCCCAGGCAGATGCATTTCAGTGATCCGAGGCGCGGGCCTCAACCTCGCCGTCGCGGCTTGACAAAACAGTCATCTTATTTACACGCTCCACAATAACCCGCGCCGAGAGGAAAATAATTAGCATATTAATCTTTTTTATGCCGTCATCTTTCAGGTCCGCGAGAGCACGGTGTAATTTAAATCTAAATGCTTTCCTGGCATTAGAATTCATTTTAGATGGGTCAATTGTTCTGTAATAAAAGGATGGAAGGTGTACTTCATGCGAGAGATTTATGTTTGCCATTTGTTCATATTCATGTGCTACTGAATACCCTCGATTCAGATGGTGATGGAGCTCATATCAGCCTCCGTGCAGCCACACACATCACTAACCACCAGCCATGAATCTCATTTCACCAGAAACAGAAAGAAAAACACTAAAGGGGTGGAAAGAAGAAAACGAAAAAAAAAAAAAAGAGAAAGACTAAACAAAACAAAAAAAAAGTGGGGGGTGGGGGGGGGCTGCTGAAATTAACTCCAGCTTTATTGATTTCTTTGCTCAACAGAGGCCCGTGTAACAGCTCTATTGCCCCATAATGATTAGTGACAAAAGTTTAATTAAGCAATTATGAAGGCAATAATAGACTTGTCTGGTTTGCTTGGCTTCGGCCTGTTGAAAACTTATCTCCTCGCCGCACATCAGAGCGGCAGGAATCTGCTGGAGGAGATTAATGCGCGGAGAACACAGATGCCCGGCGCTAATGCCCCGTCATCCAGTTACAGCTCGGAGAGAAACCGGCAGAAAGGCCCGGCGATGGCTTTAAGGTGTAATTAGAAAGAGGAACAAAAACAAAACCACGCACAATATGTCGGGTAATCTCTGCCGACTCTTCCCAGGCCGTAATCGATTCCTCATCGCTCCTTTGTTCCCGTGTCCGTCTCTTAATTCCATTAGATTCCCAGTCTTGGGATTCGCCGTTTATGTGCGGATTTGATAGCGCGGCGGCTGTTTCTTCAAAGCCACTAACGGGGCTTTCTTCATTACGCTTGTGTAAAAGTGTGTAAACATGGAAATCAACTAATTGGAGCGGTTGGAGTTTGGGACTTGAAGGATCTTGGCGTTGACAAGCAGGCGGACGTTGCGTCCTGACAGATGTGTCCGTTCAGCTGCGTCAGGGGTCGTGACCTCGGGCTCTAGACAGCGTGACGGGGGAAATAGTATCAACTGTGGATCCATGTTTTTTCCAATTTTTTTTATTTTAATATTAATTAATGCAAATTAATAATACCATAACAACATTGATAACAAAAACAAAACAACAATAACAAAAATATAGTTGTTTTTTCATTTGTATTTACAATATCTGAAATGTCAGGATTTAATTTAATAATAATAATAATAATAATAGAAATAAACAATAATAACAAAAACAACAATAATTATTATTATTATCATCATTATTATTTAATACAACATAAAATAATAATATTATAACTAATAATAATAATGATAATACTAAAATTATAAAAATGTTATAATATTGCTACTATTTTTGTTAACACTTTTTATTACTATACTATGATTATTATTATTATTATTATTAGTAGTAGTAGTAGTAGTAGTAGTGGTAGTAGTAGTAGTAGTAGTATTACAGTAGTAGTAGTAGTAGAAAACATTTAGTAAAACATTGAATACTAAACTTTAACTTTAGTTTTCACCCTTTGGTAATGAAGGCGTTCGGTTAATTATGTCTTTGTAAAAGCTCTGGACAAAAATAAACTCTGAAATGTGTTCAAGTATTTATCACGCACGTTAACAGACTCAAAGCGTGACATTTGCTTAAAAGCATAAATAAAAAACAATTTCTTATCTGTGTGAATTTACACTCAGACACAATAATACAAACAATCAAAAAAAATATGAGCAAAAATAAAAGAGACAAGCAACAAACGCACAAACTCACTCACACACTCACATTCATGAACTATTTATATCGCTCTCAGTCAGACACGCGCACACACACACACACACACACAAACACACACACTCACACACATACACGCATACACACAAAACTTAACTTTTAATTAAAACAAAACACTTAATTGTAACTTCAGCTTTAAAATCCAGGCTTCAAAATTTTGTAACCCAGACCAAGGTCAACACAAGAGACCACAGGACCCTACTTTAGTATAAAATCCAATATTTTGGGCCACAGTGACCAAAATGTCTGCACACACACGTACACACACACGCACACACACACACACACACACACACACACACTTACATTGAATCGATTAGTTCATGTTGAGGCAGATGCCGGTGAAAGGCTGGAAACACTTTACAGGGGAAACTACGGTTCGGTTACTGCTGTCATGCAATTTTTAGCATTTTATAAATTGGTGTGAGCAAGGCACAATAACGCTAAGTCGATTTCTTCTGCAGTCCGATGGCTTGTTGAGAAATGCGGTGCATTTGGGCCACAGCTTCACAGCAAAAAATAAGGCAGTAATAAGCTTGGCAGGGCAGATTTAAGAATGCTTACACAGGCTTTTATGCTTCCGCAGCTTAAGACTGCAAATCGAACCACAGATTAAGTTAATGTTGAATGACGAGTCTTTTGAGTTCACCCCGAACCGGTTCCATGAATTTAATTTTACATGGATCCTGGACGGGGAATCTGTGGTCATTGAGTTTAGGCTTTGCTATAATCTCAGATGCGTGGAAACACACATTTTTTTCATTTTTTTTTTTTTTCGGAGGATGAAAAATCTCACTAGCAAAACGGTAACGTCTTCACACAGTCTAGCGAAGCTCTCCAGGAGCGAGCTGGCAAGCACGGACGTCTTCTCCGTTAATGAACTGAAAATCCCAGCAGACGCCGCCGGAAGACAACAGCACAGACGCTTAGACAAACTGTCTGCGGATGGAAAACCCTCCACGTGACTGACAACACGGGCTCGTCCACGTCTAACATCTCTGTTTTTGAGCCCGGCTGATAAGCCAACACATCAGATAGGTGAGCGCTCCCCGCCAAGCCACTAGTCTGCTGGCGAAGGTGGAGTTGGTTGAGGTCACCTCTGCTGTCGTGCCAGAGAAGAGCGAGGCGGCACAAGCGGCTGATGCCCCGTCCCCGCTGCCCACACAATGAAATGACACACTGAAGGTGGTCTTGCATCTGGCGTCCTATTCAAACAGGCCAGGAACATGCACCGGTGCCAGATTGCAGGCTAATTAAGGAGCTCTTGGACGAGCATCAGTGGCGTCTCTGGGTGAGGGAGCTCAGGATGGCTCCTGGATGGAGAGCGGACACCTAAACCTCCCGAGAGACCTCACAAAGCCTACGCGCTGATATCGGAACCGACTCCTGGTCTGGCGCTCAGAATGCGAGAAACCAGTTTAAAAGCAGATTTTGGGAGCGTTGTGATACTTTCCAGACCGTCTTGTTCCGATTCTAATTTCAAGAATCTATTCAAGAATTTATTTTTTGCTTTGTAGGAGGATTGGAACCAGCAATCTTGGACCCTACACTGCAAAAAATGCACATGAAAATGAGTAAAATAGACTTAAATCAAGTAAAATTATGGGGTGAGAAAATGTTACTTGCTAAGAAACAAGTGAAATAAGTTAATTTTCTCACTTGAAACAAGACCTATTTTCTTGTAACAAGCAATTAATTACAAGCAAGTAATCTATTACTATTAATTCTAAGCTAGTTCATTGATCTTGTATGGTAAAAAAAAAACAAGATTTATTGTGTAATTTCAAGGTGTTTTAGCTTGTCAAGAATTCATTTGCAGTGTATAACAGTAGAACAAGTCACACGTTGTGTAGCGTAATGGCCCAGTAATTGACCAGTAAAAGCAAAACCTTTGTTAATCTCTTTGTCACGACTAGTAAACGCGTTGGATTGCGGCTGGATCTAGCTTGTCGGAACACCAGATCTCGCCCCATCCCATTGGTCGATCGTAACAAGCCGTCTCTCCTCCTCAATCACATTTAATGTGGTCTATTTAAAAAGGCAACTTCAACAGTTTTGACACAGACCTTCCCCACCACGCTTCTCTTTTAGCATAATGTCTGTTTATGACAGGTCGGTAAAACGAGCGGCTTGACAGCAGCTCTCTCACTGCAGAGCTGCGATTGTTTACCCGACTTTATTTTTGCTTCTCGTTGCCTTTATTTAACCGCACCGGGGAGGAAAGTGAAAGAGGAAGACAAAAAACGGCAGACATGCAGCCGAGCAACTCGCTAATAAGATGCCCATCACACTGCTCTGCCCCGCGAGTCTCCATGATTACAGCGTAAAGGCCTCGCTCTCCTCCGCAGCTGATCCTCATCTTCTCCTCTGGCATTAATGACACTTCAGTCACCGCCGCTCTTCCACGCCGAACACAGAGCTGACATTTCCTGACATTTCCCCAACTAATTACAGTACAAATAATTAAGCTTGTTCGCATATGTAACAAATGAAGGCGAGAGCCGTCTGTCGCGCCGCCGCCGTGATTGATGACGCCGGTGAGAGAAAGTCGGTGATGGGTCCCTGCCACCGGCGAGAGACGGAGGCAAATTTATTAGAACCAACAATGCAAATTCACAAGTCATCTCATCCAGTTAGGCACACGAGCAATATCCGTGTCAAGGTGAATGTGACAATGAAAGCAAAATATTTGCATTTGGCTCGGCGGCTGAAGGTAGAATCAGAGGCGCGAGATGACAGGCCTAATTATTTCGGCTCACACAGGCCGAGACAGCTGTTTCTTGTGTCCTGAACAAGGCTGTCATGCAGGTAACCAAATAGGGACGCACACAAGTCTGCATCCGACAACGACACGGCAATGTCTGCCCGCTAATGACCGATGCTAATGTTGCTGCCATGTCTCCCGGAGACCGCCGACGTGTCACTTCCTGCAAGCCAGTCAACATTTTGCTCCGTAATTATATGTTAGAAAATTAATTTTTGCCTGTCAGTCGCCCCTCGGTCAGCCGCCAGCTAATGATGAAGACGAATGGCACGGCGGACCCCGGAATAGCACACAATGGCGCGTCGTTTAACGGGCGAACGTGTGGGCTGATCTTTATTAATCAGATCAATCAACGGGTGACATCAGATTTTAATCAAGATAAATTTAGCTGATCATGAGGTGCAGGTGTGTTGATGAGCGCTGCCGATGCGTTTACAGGGCGAACCAACCGAACCCGTCAAACCGAACGGAAAACATGTTGCTAATGCCATTACCGACCAGCCCGTGGATGCCATTGGCACAGCTGCTTTTTTTCGCGTGACAGAGCAATGCTAATGTCTGCGCTTTCATGCTACCAAACATCAATACAATGTGTGCACATGCACTTAAGGGACTAGCGGCTTTAGTGCTCGCACTCATAACGAAGCTGCGATTTGTACTCAGGGGCAGATATACAATAGTAGGTGAGGGTGGGCAAATCCTAGAGGGTTTGGAGAAATCTACATGCGGGATCAAAGAACGGCGCTTAGCAGCCTAACTCCTGCTGGAGAACAGATGGGCCTCCGTCACACGAGGAGTCCTGCGAGATTCAACTAATGCTAACGCCACACCAATAGAGACTGAGATGAGGCTGAGCAATCCGATTATCCATATAAATGTGTGCGGCTCTCTTGGTTCTAGTCATTGCAACGTCGCCAAACCGAAAGTAAAAAAAACGCAACTGTGATTAATGCCGTTAAAAATAATTGGCGTGATTAAGCACTTAAAATTAATCGTGTGCGTTAACACGTTAACTTTGACCGCACTAGTATATATAATTTTAGAGTAAGAATAATAAACATAACTACTGCTCGCAGCAGTGTGGGAATTTCAAATTGTATTTGGTGGTTCATTATTCATTCTTGATCGTTCCTGAAGAATCATCATTTTGTAATGACTTGGAACCAAAGGCTTTTGCGATTTAGAGCTGTATCCTGGTCTTCAAAGTGTCTGATTGACTGTTAAAGCTTTTCAACTGACCTTCTTGAAACCGGAAACATGACCTGGGAACTGCTCCGCGGGCCTTTCTACCATCGTGAAGTAAATCACACATTGGTTTGAATAGATTGGTTTATTGGTAATGATGCTACACAGGCTGAAGCTCGGTGTTAGTCAAGAGACTATGCTCAAGTTGAGCAGGCATTGTGGACTTTTATTTTGATAACCATGCTTTACCCTACAAGGACTAATCCTTTTAAAACGTATTTAAGATCAGCATAAACAGTGACATACACTTATATCTACACCAGAGAACAATCCAAAAACTGCACAAGCAATTAGTGTCAGGAATCATCAGGAAACTAACAAGAACTTGCTTCAAGATCCAAGAACTACATCACAAACCACAATAGGAACAGATCATACAACTAACTGTGAAATTCTATCAGGAAGTACATCAGGAAGCGTATCTTTACCTGAGATGACACCAGGACTTTGATCTGCAACAGGAACTAGACAAATCACAGCAACTCTGTCAATTACACCTTTATTGATGCGTTTTTCTTGAAAGCTAAAAACGACGAATTGTACTGTGCCAATACTACAAAGAACACATTGCATATTCAAAATGCTGCATTTATTTTTAGTCTCCAATACCTTTGAAGAGATTGTTTTGTTTTATTGAGTATTGTCATTATTTTGAACTCAGTTTAAACAGCTTCTGCACGCGTGGAAAAACACGCCATCAGCCAGAAATGCAAAAATTCTCCATTGAAGTGTCTTTCATTATATAATGTGGCCCTAATTGAAGGTGACCTGCGGCTCCCAGATGAGCGATCATCTCACTCAATATGTTACTCAACAGTTCAGCCCACTAAAGTGGTGTCGGGTTGCGGCGCATTTGACCTCTGACCTTCCTGAAAGACAACACTTTCACCGGCATCTGCACAGCTACCGATCATCTGTAGGAAGATCTACCAGAATAAAATGTTTCTCTACGGTTCATGTGCTGAGAGGAGCACAGGGAGAAAATTAATTCTTTATCCTCTGTTCTTTCTTGCCTCGTAGACGAACTCAGTGTGCGAGGTCAATGCTGTCAGAATCAAGAGAGAAAGAGGAAGAGAGAGAGAGAGAGAGAGAGAGAGAGAGAGAGAGAGAGATAGAAAGATGGAAAAAAGAGAGTGACAGAGACAGTGGGAGTGAAAGGTAGAGATGGAAAAAGGTATAGAGAGAGAGAGAGAGAGAGAGAGAGAGAGACAGAGGTTGAGAGAACAGCATAGAGAGAAAAAGAGAGAAAGAGAAATGAAAGGCGAGAAAAAGAAAAAGAGAAAGGAAAAAAAGGAAAGGCAGAGAGTGACAGAGACAGTGGGAGTGAGAGAAAGAAAGAGAGGGAGAGAGAGAGAGAGAGAGAGAGAGACAGACGAGAGGAGTAAATAAAAGCGAGCGGAGAGGACTCTAGAGAGAATAGAGAGAGAGAGAGAGAGAGAGAGAGAAGCAGCGAGTGAGGAAGAGAGACAGTGGGAGCGTGAAAAAAACAGAGATGGAAAGGCAGAGAGAGACAGTGAGAGCGATAAAGAGAAAGAGTGGGATAGAGAGACAGTGGGAGCGAGAAAAAGATAGAAGAGAAAAAGACAGTGGGACTGAGAGAGAGAGAAAGGGAGAGAGAGAGAAAGAGAGGGAGAGAGAGAGAGCATCATGTATCATGATGGCTGACGTTTCACATTCAGACGAGATAATTAGGAGGAAAACAAAGACTGTCAGAGGACTGAAGGAAGAAAAGGCATTAAACAGCGTAAAACAGGTTTAACGTTTCCATTCTGAAGACGCGGTGATCCTCAAGCCCCTGGGACAGAGTACTTTGTTCCAGAGATGCATCAGAATGATGCATTCTGTCAGTTTTTCACATATGATATGATATATAATTTCACAGACTGAAAGCAATATGTTCCCGACGCCTTAGCTAGCCGCGCGAAACACTTAGCATAGATGAGCCGTAGATTTTGCACAGTTCTAGGTTCACATTGTTGAATTATTTCCAAACCCTGTGTTAACTGTACTTTCAAATGTACCTCCATCACATGTGAAATGAAAGGCTTGTATCGGCAAACACTGATTAATTTAGCGTCTGACAAGAGAAACAGTTGCTGAAAGACACTGCAATGTTTACTCTTTAATTCACTAAAGAAGTCATGCAAATCGCAAAACAATGGCCATAAAATCACAACACATAGTGATAATCCAGTAAATGTGGGAAATGTTCGCGAGATCTGGGTTTTGCGTACAGGCCCAGGCAAAATCGAGCGCTAATGCGATTAGCGTTGGTGAGCCAATCGGCCAGAGAAAGGTGTTAATATGATCAGGTGTTAACAAGATTCGGTGTTAGTGTAGAGCTGGTGTTAGCGAGACCTGTCATCAGCGAGATCTGTTGTTGGTGTACTAGCCAGAGAATGATCTGGCATTAGCTTGATCTGGTGTTAGCATACCAGCGTAGAAAAGCGCTGCTGTTAGCATGATCCGTACTAGCCACAGTGTAACTTGGTGATAGCATAGCTGGAAAGCCTAATTTGGCGTCCTATGTTAGCGTATCTGGATTTAGCTCATTGACCAGAGCAACATGTGGTGCTAGCGTAATGTATAAAAAGAGATGGTTAGTGTAAGCATCCTGGCTAAAACAAGATTTGGTGATTAGAATTGGTACTAGGGTACCAGCCTGAACTGTGACATTTATTTAACACACACACCCGCACACAAACACACACACACACACACACACACACACACACACATGAAACAAAATCTAAAACAAACACGGCCAGACTAATGTCACTTTGGGTGGAGGTAACACAAACACAGCACAACAGAATTCTGTATCTGAGAATTAGTCGGATATATGGTCGGTAAAAACACAAACAATAGAGAACATTAGATGAAAGCAACAGATAATAATAAAAACATGTGCACACATTACAGAAAAAAGCAAACTCACACAAACCAAGAAGTAAAAAGTCGAGCAATGTAGATCAATGTTGATGAATGTTGTGTGTCATGTAAGGCGACATTGAGTGTCGTGAAAGGCGCCAATAAATAAAAAATTGAATGAATTATTGTTATTATTAATATTATGAGACTCGGAAACAGGTTTAAGAGGTGAAACGGAAGAGGAAGTGATGTCACACTACTTACTCAATCAAGCCTGTACTAATGAGATCAGATCCGAACACACATATTATGCTGACAGCAAATCATATTACAGCCCTAATCAGCATTAAGTGGATCACTGGGTCAGAGCAGAATCATCTGCATTGATTTTTCTAAAGGAACCTGACAGCAAAATGTCAATGCTTGAATATTTCTTCATGCATCATTAAAACAAGATTGGCTTTTAACAAAAGGAGATTCCTGTGCTGAATTGATTCTTGCCCGGGGCTGCAGCAAGTAAGTGTATTACATCAAAATCTATACAGGATATTAAAACAACACCATTCTGCTCCACAGCCACAATTAAAAGCTGACAGATGCATCACAGGATGTTCGAGTGGTTCTGGGTTCCACCAAACCATTTAGTCCCGATAATTTCCTGCTTGCCACCATCAAAGTACCAGAGTTTCTTCAGTGGTCTGATGTTCAGGAATCAGAAAGTCAATGACATGCACCTATAGGCCAGTATTTTCGAATCAGCCAATTAGACGACGGCAACTCAATGCATTTAGTCACGTAAACATGGTTAAGCCGATCAGTAGTAGTCCAAATCTGAGCATAAGAATGGAGAAGAAAGATGATTTTAGTGACTGAACGTGTTGTGGTTGTTGGTGATAGACGAGCTGATCTTAGTGTTTCAGAAACAGCTGGTCTACATACATTTTCATACACAACCATCTCTAGAGTTTACATGATCTGAAAAAGAGAAAATATGCAGTGAGTGGCAGTTCTGTGGAGCAAATGCCTTGAGGTCAGAGGTGAGAGCAGAATGATCTGACTGGTTCCAGCTGATGGGAAGAAACAGCATCTCAAATAACCAGTCGCTACAACCAAGGCGCAGAAGAGCTTTCCTGACACACACACAGCACTCAAACCTTGAGGAGGATGAGCTGCGGCAGCAGAAGACCACACCGGGGACCGCTCCTGTTTAAAAATAACAACAGATGATGCTACAATTCACACAGACTCAATTCAAAGCTGAACAATAGAAGAATGAAAAGAGTTGTCTGATCTGATGAGTCTGGATTTATGCTTGGACATTGACATAGTTGAGTCAGAATTTGGCGTCTACAACATGAAAGCATGGATCATCCTGCCTTGTGTCAGCAGTTCAGGATTGTGTTGGTGGTGTGATGGTCTAGAGGAGATTTTCTTGACACACTTTGGGTTCATTGGAACACACTGAGCATTGTGCCATCGCCACAGTCGACCTGAATATTGTTGCTGACCATGTCCATCCCTTTAAGAACACAGTGAACCTTCTTCTGACAGCTACGCCCTTTAGGACAAGCGTGAAGTCTCAGACTGGTTTCTTGAAGTTGACATGAGCCACTGTGTGATGGGATCATGTCTATATAGTCCAAAGTCTCAAAGGAATGTTTTCGGAACCTTGTTAAGGCAGTTCCGAAGCCAACCGAGGGTCTGAGCCAGTACTAGTGAGGTGTAGCTGAAGTGGCTCTAAGTGTTTAGCAGTTCCAGAGCAATCTCAGGCCTTTTTTATTCAGGTTCTTCCCAGTTTCAAAGACAAAAGGTCAGAATCACTTCCTGCAAATCGTCATGAATATTTTGCCATATTCATGTATTCAGTTACATTAAATTAGGTTTAATTAATTAAATTAAAGATTACAAAATTCCACAATACAAACGACCAACTGCATGACCAAACTAAATAGCATAAAAATGATTTGTTTTGAAAATGAATGTGAGGAACTCTACAGAGGATCTGTGTGTTTCTGACCCACAGTGTGACTGGCACTACCTGACTATATCATTGACTATTATAAAATGAAGCATAATGAAATAAAAGACGTCGATTAAAGCATTGCGACAGTTTGTGAGTCACTCCTGCGATCCGAACGCGTACGTAATACTTATTCAACACTGGCACGGCTGCCAGTGACATGTAATATTCATGACCGAATCTGCAAAATGTGTGTGTGTGTTCTCTGAGTCGCAGATACACAAAAATAGAGAGAATGAGAGAGGGATTAAACAAAGAGAGAAATAAACACAGATGAAGTAAACACACAGAGAGAGAGAGAGAGAGAGAGAGAGAGAGAGTGCGAGGGAGGGAGAGAAACAAAGATAGAGAGTTGTTCACCTGACATCTGCATATGCCATTCAGCGCCAGTTTCCCAAACACTTTGAGGTCAACAAATTATTAATATTTAGCATTAGCAGCGAGGACGGTGCGGCGTCCTCCAGAGAGGCGGGCAGGGCCGGTCCTTGAGCCGGAGCGTATTCGGCAGATGGGGCTGTCAGTTTAGCTCTTCATTTAATGCTCTCATGCATATGGCCTCATCCTTTCAAACCCAACAAGCTCATGTATTATCTATGGAGCTGAGAGCTCACGCGCAGGACGCCGTGTATCCGAGGAGTTTAAACTTCTGTAAACAGCACACGGTGGCCATGTAAATGCCATTTTTACTGTCAGGGAAAGCCGAAACATATGGTGGGGGACGAGGAGCCGGCGTGTACCTGCGTGGGGGCCAGGATGGTCTGCACCGGGCCGCCGCTCCCTTGACATGATGTCGACCGACATTGAACGACACGAGGAAGGAAGCGGATGATTTTTTCATGAGTTACCTGACAGTTACGTTTCTGACCGCCACAGAGAGAGAAAAAAAAATAAGCTCGGGCAAACAAATTTGCACAGTGTTTTTTTCCAGTCTGACAGGCCTTGAAGAAGACGAGGTTCTCGCAGGGTTTCTTCTTCTGCGATCCACACTTGTTCTTCAGCCTGCGTGGAAGGAGCATGTTGTCTGACAGGCCTCACCACCGTGACGTACTGAGGCGTCTCTCTGGGAGTGTTTGACTGCCGGTGCTGTTTGTAGACGCGCCGTCACATGGACTCCAGCTTGGATTTACCGCACCGATGGGACAACAGATGTGTCTATCGTTTCACAAAACAACGGCGTGTAAGAAACACAATTATAGTGTTTGCCAAGCCAGACATGAGCTGAGGAAAACCTGCTTTTTTTGTGTGTGTGTACAAAACAGAACTCCGATTGTCCAACAGCTGCTTCGTTGGAATTAATTTAAAATAAAACATACATACCGGTGTTACCAAAGCCTGACAGTTACTGTACATTATTAAAATCACACCTAGGGTCCCACTGGCTCACACTGGTGTGCCGTTTCTTCAGCTCAGTGACCTTGAGGGTCACGAGGGGCATCGGTGAATAATAATTAAATAGACTGTAATTCTCAGTAAATAGCATCTAGTGAAGCTGAAGATATCGTAAAACTTGGTACTGGTATGAAACTCTCGATTTTGATGTTGATTATGCTTTTGTGCTTACAACATTTTAGTTTCTCTTTTTGTTCTGTATTTTGAATTGAATTGAACTTGTGTCCAAGAGGTTGCAGGTTCGAAAGCCTCTTTTTGGGATGCTCTGCAATTTCGGAAAGACCCCCACATGATCCCCTATACGCAGGTTAAGTCTGGCCACTGCTCCGGGTGTGTGTGTGTGTTCACTTCACTTTAAGTGTGTATAACTTCACTATATGACAGTTTAGAGACTAGTGGCCACATACTATACTTCACATTGTCACTAGGAATGATGTTGTCACGTTTCTTCCTTTGACAACCCGAAAATCAAATAACATTTTTGGCACCTTGTTTATTGTTAAGCACTCGCCTTACCAAAGGTGAGTGACTATTATTATTCGTTCTTAGTCAAACAAGTGGGCAAATTGCCTCCCTTAAACACGTCAAATCACATTATTTTATTTGACCCAACATTCAGAAAAGTGTGTAAATTAATAAAAAAAATGAAGTTTTTTTGACTGACCGAAAAATGATTTCTCAACAGCGCCCCCTTGAAAAATACTGTTTTTAACATGCTGTGTGTATTTCACCACCCGCTTACCGGATTCAAACGTTATCGGCAATTTGTAAAGCTGGTCACTATTCATCATTCTTTCACTACGATTGCAAGGGACCGCTTCACAAATTTCTAGCTCTCCGCAGGACAAGTCACAATCTGTGGGTCCTAAACGTCTGGGAACAATCCGCGGGACGGGTTCAATCGCCCGGGTCGAAACCCCCCAGGTCCTAACGTCTGGGCACCATCTCATACCTACACAATTAAATTAAACACCCAGAAGACAGTCTGAGATTTGAACCTGCAACCTTTTCATAGCAAATTGAACTGAATTGAAGTGTTCAAATATCGTAACGTAAATGGTTTTTACCTCTCCTGCATTACTACTTGTGCCCACCACTCCTCTTTCCCCATAGGCGGCGGGAAACGATTCAAGTCTGAGCTTTGGTTTCTCCATCTCCACAGCTGATATCATTCTCCTCAGCAGCAGGTTTATCTGATCAAGCCCTGCCAGCCGCGCTCCGCGATTCATGCAGGTTTTACACTAATTGTCTGGCACACATTTGTCATAAGGGTAGAGTTGGGTTTTCTAAAGCAATGGCTGTCTGATGTTTCACTTTTCCTCCAACACCCCCTCATTCCTCAACTGGAGAGTCGGTGCTCGCTCCTTAACCCTGCCACGTCTCTCGACAGCTCACTCCTCCACTTGTGCCAAGAGATCAGCCTTCTTTACAGATAACAGCCGAGACGTGAGGGGAGGGAAGCTCATCTGAAGTGGAAAAGGCCGACATGTACTGAGTAGTCAGCAAGACAGAGCGATACCGAGCGTCTGCCACGTCTCGGCGAGAGAAGGAGAGACACTAAACACACAAGTGAACTGCTCCTCCACATGAAAACAGACTAACGCTCTGATCTTCCTGAATGCAAAGCATCAGCAATCTCTCCACAAATAGAGACAGAAGTGAGAAATGGCTGGATTAATAATTCAACGACGTTCGAGTCTTGGGAAACGGCCGGAGACTGACTGACAGATCTGGAGCATTTGATGAGGACTCAGTTCAGAGTGACTGGAGGGAACTCGGAGCGTCACAGACTGGGAGTTCAGGGTTCTGGAATTCTCCAGCTCCTGCCAGGTCTTCTGAAAGTGAAAAGGAGAAAGAAAAAGAAAGAGTTGGAATCTGCATCTCCTTCAGGTCTTCTCAGGTATGAGGAGTAGCACACACTTCACCCAGTCATGACGCACATCCATCACATCCACAGATGCTTTTCCACTCCAACCTGCTTCCTCAGCGTCCAGAGCAGTTCCAGAGTTTGTCCAGATGAAGATTACAGCGTTCTCGAGTGGAGCACCAGCATCTGAAGACGTATCGATCAGCTACATCAATAATTCAGGCCAAAAGCAGGGCTTTGTTTTTCTCAAATCTTTGAAAATGAGAGTGTATAAAATAGCACAAGACTTGTTTCAATACCAGGCCGAGCAAAAAAAAATTCAGTCTTGGTGAACAAAAACGTTACAAAATGGCAATAATTTGTACTTGAAGGAAATAATAAAAATGCTTGATGCGTGTGTGTGTGTGTGTGTGTGTGTGTGTGTGTACATAATGGAGTCCAAGACAAAATTGAACTATTTAGAGAGAGGGAGAGGGAGGGCGAGAGAGAGAGAGAGAGAAAATTGAGCAGGAGTTTGGCCTAATATCTTGGCATGTGATTCAGAGATCAGCATGTCGTATTCATTATTTATGCTCATTAAATTTGGGCCTCGTCTAAGCGCAGACCACCGTCTCCTGCCAAACCCCTTCACATCTCAGATGTGGCCACTTGAGACGACGGATCTGAATCCAGGACACGCGGCCGAATAACAGGCCTGGGGTCTGCAAACAAACACACATCCATCTCCACACGTTTGACAAAACACACGTTGCTCTTTTGTTTGTCTCTCTCTATGCATATTTATATAAAAGTATATTAATCGCAAGATATGAGGATCAAGATAAATATATAAAGATCAAGATATAAGGATTTATATACAATGGTACCTCACTTTATGAATGTCTCCACTAACAGAAATTTCACATTACGAAAGGCGTGTTTGATACGACAGGCCGAGTGTTGTAGCAACAAGAATGTTCAGCAAGGTTTTTTATGACACTTTAGTGAAACATGCAAGAGGTCAGACGTGTAAAACAGTTTTATTATCCTTCTCGCATGCCAATAAACAAATAAAAAGAAAACACCTTTACAGAAGTAGCACAGTTACAGGCATCTTACTTCCGGATTCATTGATACGTCACACTGGACATCTGTATCTGTATTCGTATACATCAGGTGTATTGTCCTTTGGGGCTTGCCGTATTCCGCACCGCTCATGTGTGAGTAGAAGATCTCGATCTCCTCCCTTTGTACAGAATAAAGTTGGAGAGAAGACGTTCAAAACTGTGTCTGTGCTTTTTCATTATTTTTAGGCACAAAAGTACAACCCGTGTGAGATGCTCGACTAACATCCTGGTGATGTCAGGGTTTGTCGCCGTAAGTTGTTCATAAGTAGTTTGCCGTGTTCAAGATGGTGGAATAAACAACTGCTTATTCATTTGAGATTGTCTTACGTGTCAGTATACAGTAATCCCTCGTTTATCGCGATAGATACGTTCCAAGCCCGCCCGTGATAGGTGAAAATCTGCGAAGTAGAGTCACAACATTTACGTATTTATTTAACACTTATCCAGACTTTTAAAACACTTTTTTCACATAGTATTCTTTATTAAAGTAATGTTAACAAACATCTCCCCGCCGCACGCGCGTCGTGTCACGCACGTTTAAGATACGGTCGGGAAAAAATGAATCTGCGAATATACGTAGCAAAGAAAAATAACCCGCGAAGCAGTGAATCCGCGATAGTCGAACCGCGAAGCAGCGAGGGATTACTGTACTTTTGAGTCTCGGAACAGATTTGCGCATTTATATGCAAAATGTGTCCCATTTTACATCATTTTAGGTTTACGAAACTAATTAATTTTGTAATTTTGTATGGTACCTCTGTATGAATATAGATTTGTGTTATCCTGTGTTATAACGTATATTCTGTGTGTTGTGTTATAACGTAAGTGCTCTGATTTCACAGGCCTTACTTCGACCACACACGCACACACTCACTTCAACAATAACAAAATGTACAAATAATGAAAAGCGTTGTGCATATACAAATATTATGCTAGCTCACATTTACTTTTCCAGAGTGTTTATGTTCGAGCTTCTTCTGGGACAGGAAGAGCAAGATGTTGAGCATCGTCTCGCTGTGTTCAGCCGTCCAGTAGAAAGAGGATGTGACATGCAGAAACGGATTATTTATAAGGACACACTGGCCCACAGGCTGAAGGGTCCGAGCCTGCGGCCCCTGGACTCCACACTCAGGAGAACAGCATACAACTTTCCCAGATGCCTGGACCAGCAGATGAGCAGGTCCCAGCCTTCCTGCAGTCCTAATGTAGTGGAAAGCCAGCTCCAGTCTGCTGCGGCGAGTCCCGGGAGGGAGGGGTGGGGGGCGGGTCCCTGCGGAGCAGCGCTTGTCAGCTCGGGTTATGTTTTAATAGCAGACGCTGCAGGGCTGGATCTGAGCAGAAACACGAGGTCTGAACAAATAGAGCTGCTCATTTATCACAGCTCTGACAGAGGCCGATCGAGACTCGTCGGAAGCTCCCTCCACCGACCTCCGCCTGGACCAGCGGCCACACGTCCGTTCCACCTCCGCTTCCTGTCCAACAACTCCTCGCTTTCAGACAAAACCACCTGATGTTCCAGATTAGCCAGTAGATGAAGGGAAAAGCATCTGCACAGAGTTCCATTGTGATTGCCGATACTTTATTTCTAAGAAACAGGAAAAAAAACAATGAATGAGTTTGTCTGCGATGTCACCACATTTACCTCTGCCCTGAAAAACAGATGATTTCACACACTTCGATTCAAATAGGGTCCCTAGTGGCCATATTGACAATCTCACTCACTTTATACTTTCTTTCGTTCTGTCTTTTGCACTCACATCTCAGGAGCAGACACCACCATGACTTCCTTATTGCAATCAATCTTACACTTTTTCTCACATTTTCTAGTTCCTCCGCTCTTTATTAGTTCAATCCCCCCTTTTGTTTCTCTCTCTCTCTCGGTCTGGAGGACACGCCAGAGATGAAAGGCTGTAGCTTAAGAAGGGGATGAGAGTAAAGGAAAGCAGTGTTTGTGGAGATGAAGAGCTCGACCTCTGGAGCGGGTTTGATTTCTGTCGTGTCTGCGGAGGAGTTCAGTAAAGCCACATGTTCACACGTTCACCACAAGCTGAGAAAACAACATTCAATTAGACACATTCACTGTGTGTTTCCAATTTGAATCTCTACATAAAAGCAGGGGTGTGGCCTTGACTTTGTGGTCGGTAGGTTTAAAAATATATAAGTAAAGTGTGTCACGTCCGTGGACATTCATGGACTACAAGATTCTGATTTCTAATTCTAATCTGATTCTAATTTGTTTGGTGTTCACTCTGTTCACCTGTCCTCGCTTTCTATCCGAGAGGTTTTTACCTGGCCACTGTTGCATAAGTGCTTGCTCACTGGGCATAGTCATAGCCATTATCTTAACACCAACAAACAAATTATTAAAATGCTACTACGTTTTTTTTTTTTACATTTTCACACATGCGCTTTGAGATAGTTGTAAAGCTGTGAAATGCACTGAACTTGAACTTTTGCAGCATATCACTTTTTTTTTTTTTTTACATTGCTTAGCAATGATTATTGTTTAAAATACTGATGTCAAAATGAATTGTGGACAATATCATCTGGATAAAATGACTAAAACTGTGAAAATATATTTTAAAAATATATTTTATTAAGCTTGAAACGCTGACTGTACAGTTGTGACTTTATATTGATAGCTGCGAGAGGCCAAAGTCTTAAAGTAATTGCAAGTGTATTTCACAAATGGCATGTAAGCTTAAACAAAAAAAGTTTGTTCTCTTACTGTAATCAAAATACGTATATACAAACTGTAAAGACACAATTAGTCCACATACATATATATTCTTGCATCCACAGATCAATACATTCATTCAGCAGGAGAGGCGTCTCATATCCGCCTCGTGTTCACGTGAATCACATGCGTATTTTCTGCTGACTGGAAAATCCCATTTCAAGCCTGGAACGCTTGCATGCTAATATCCCTAATGCAATTAGCGCTAAGCCCTTTATAAGCGAACGCTACACGTCTGTGAGTGGCAATCTTCAGTGACTAGCGGAATCAATATTCTCCAACATTTCCCTCTAAAGCGTCAGATGCTGAAGGAGTGCATTACATTCCTTGATTCCTTTCACAGCTTCAGTCGCTCTCGGTTTATGAAGCCGTTCTACGCCTTTAAACAATTCTACAGTATCACACACATTAAATGTTGTTTAATGTCCGGATTAACTGACAGTGATTAATAATTCACTTATAAAATATTTACGCCAACTATAAAAGGCAGGAATGGAGTCTGCGACGAACACGGGTGTCTTTATTAAACGACGCAGCAAGATCAATAACTGCACTTACAAAGACACACAGACGTTTCTGCTGCTTTATTGAAGGTAATAATGATCCCAGCTTGAGTTTGACAGCCTCATTTAAACACTCACTCTGTCTTTTGAACTGTCACAGTCTCCAGCCTCCGGACAAATGTGATGAGACTTGCTTTAATTCTCTCTCCTACACCTATCAATCACCGAATCAATCAATACTGAAAAACAACTGTCATAAGAGTCTAAAGAGCAGCCCAGAGCGGGCGAGATAGATGAGAGAGAGAGAGAGATATAAAGAGAGAGTTGCACACACACACACACACACACACACACACACACACATTTTCTCACACATACGCAGACAGACAGACAATATTTACCGAGTGTGAGCTGATGATTTAAAGAACAGCAGTGTCATGTTTGACCTTTATGATTCTTAAGGCCTGTTTGTGTTTGTTCACACTCACACTCCCATTAAACAGAGAGACATTCTTCCTCTCTCTCTCTCTCTCTCTCTCTCTCTCTCTCTCTCTCTCTCTCTCTCTCTCTCTCTTTCTCTCTTTCTCTCACTCTCTGAATGATACTGTGCAATTATTTTGGAGGCATTGATTTTTCATAATTGTTGATATTTTGCAATCATGAATTTATTTTAGGAAATTATATTTTAGTTACTCATATATGTACTCATACTATGTACTGCATTAATATGTACTAAATGTATCGTTTGTTATTATGTTTGTCAAACTGTTGTAAAGCATTTTGGATCAATTACGATTGTGTTAAACCTGTGCTTTATAAGTAAAACCTGTCCGGCCTCTCTGTCTCTCTCTCTGTCTCTCTCTCTCTCTCTCTCTCTCTCTCTCTCTCTC
>CM051496.1:30012438-30046976 GCA_028031935.1 Paedocypris micromegethes
CCCCACCAACACACACACAAACTGCATGAGGCAAAACATTTCACATTTTTTTTTAATTCTCAAACTCAAATTTTTCACATTTTCACATTTTATTTGTCACATACATATTATACGTGGCATAACATGTAGTGAAATGTGTTTTTTATCGTTCCAGTCATTTAAACATAGGGATGTGAAGATGCAATAAAATGTGCAAAAGGGAAGTACAATAAAATGAAGATAAAGAATAGAAGTACGATTTAAAAAAAAAACGTATAGAGATCAAATATGAAATTTGAATTAAAAATACAAACATTTCTAGATCAAAATGCAATCGAATAACGTGGAAAAAGTAACAATGCAAAAAGTGAGCCAATTACAAAAAATTTTCCAAACATGTTTAGCGTTAAATTTGACACACCAGCTACAGACACCCAAAATGCATGTGTGTTTTAATCAGTCTTACCAGCGTCTTGATAAGATGTGAGGTGGGGTGTATTATTTTGGGAAAGAAGGCTCACCATCAAAGATCGACAGCCATAATATTTGACGGATTATTTTGTGCGTGTTCTTTGAGTCAAGAAAAATGGGAGCTAAAGGAGAAAAGTTACGTTTGTTTGTGTGTGTGTGTGTGTGTGTGTGTGTGTGTGTGTGTGTGTGTGTATTGTATGCACAAACCAAAATAGCATATTATTAACCGAGCATTGCCACATATATTTAAACACAAAATATTTCAGAAACAGTCTCTGCTAGAAAAAACTTTCTGACACCTGGCTGTGAAACGCTCTTTACTGCTCACTGACGGAACAAACATGGCAGTTGTCAGACAAAGTTGGGTAAATGAAGTTATAATGGCCGTCAGAGTGGAGCGAGAGCGACCACAACACGCTTTATCTCAGTCGATTCCCTCGCTCTCTCTCTCTCTCTCTCTCTCTCTCGCCCCGTTCGCTGCACAGCGGCATTACAGCGGAGAAAAAAAAGCGGGAATCAGCTAATCTACTGCGGGAGAATTAATCAAAAACACTGTTTTCAGCATAATAGTGTGAAACTTTTCCCCTATTTATCATTCATTTGAAGCAATATGTGGGTCGCAGAAGTGGGGAAAGTAGCTTTAGTCTTTGAAAAATAATCTGTCATAGAGGTTTCGAAGAGGTGATAAAAATCAATCGCCTGAATAGAAAATTGCCTGGAAGGGCTCACAACAGTTGCGAGATAAGAGAAAAGATTAAGCGTCTGGTTTAGTGCTGCTCTCTCGGCCGCCTCCCTCTCCTCCATTGTTTCCTGCGCATTTTCCCTTCCTTCTGCTGTGTGGCATTGGACAGTTAATAGGTCGGCGGTTAATTTCTGGTCCTTGTGTCAATCTTTTGTCACTTCTGGTGTCTGGTGGTGAATCCGAGCGGAAACAAAGGCCCGATCGATAGGCTGAAAGGGAGATGTTATCACTTGACTCCGGTGTGTCTGGCATGATCATGAGGGTGAAGGCTGCCAGCGCTGTGACCCCGATGCCCTCTGCACCCTGTTCCACGCCAGATAAGGCTGACAC
This sequence comes from Paedocypris micromegethes, assembly GCA_028031935.1. NCBI lineage: Eukaryota > Metazoa > Chordata > Actinopteri > Cypriniformes > Paedocypris > Paedocypris micromegethes. Next base: position 30,013,961 of record CM051496.1, read on the forward strand.
TCGCTGCGCTGTGGAGAACCATCGTGTCGAGCCAATCAGAGCGCTGAAATCACGTCACGTGGAACATGTAGACGGACACCAAAACTCTGCGGACGGTTACGGCCGTCGCTAATGCTTAGAAAAGATCAAGCAATAAGCATCAATAGACTCTGACGTATGACACGTTGCTGTTTTGGATTTGACGGACCGAAAGTCAAATCGATTGAAATCAGAATGATATTAAACCAGAAGGAATAAACAAACGCATTTGACTCCGCATTTGACTCAGTGTTCTGAGTCCGATAAGTGACACAGACCATCTTAGCGATCTGATTCGCTTCTGCGCTTTACTATAATAATAATATAATAATAATGAGTATTTGTAAGGCGCTTTTCACAATTTTAACTGTCTCAAAGCGCACATGTAAATATGTAAGGGAAATGATGCTTTTTATTCAATTTGTCGTCTGGATTGTTGGTGTTGACTAAGTGGCTGCGGTTATGACAAGACAAAGACAAAGACCAGCGAGCAAGCACATACGCAACAGGCCAATAAAATACTCAGATTAGTTGAGTGAATTTGCATATAGTGATCTTTATATATACGAAGTAAACAATGTATAAATGTATATCGCTGATTGAAGTTGTTGTTATTACATTATTCTTAATATTATTAGTGACCTTTAGCCACAGATATCTCACATTGTCAGCAACAAAATATGTGAATAAAAAAGAAAAGTATATCGCTGAACGAAGCCAGTCTATGCTGACATAAAACTGACATCTGTAGTCTGCAGTAGTGTTGTCGCGACGTGAGAAATGGCAACTTCAATATGATACTTAGAAATGTATCCATACTTGATACCATTTTCAAATAAGAGGAATAACTGCAAAAATACTAAGGTCTTTTTTTCAGCTTTTTTATTGGAAAAAAAAATAACATAAGACTGAAATATAAAAATGTGTCACGGAGGAAGTATGCATGGAGAAACACTTTTTCTATAAAAACAACGTTTGACCCAAAACCAAAGATGCCTGTTCTTAAGAAAACAAGGGTATGGATGGATATATGGAGTCTCCTTTGCAATATTCTGTTTGAACATTATAAAGTTATACTAAAAGTACTTAAAAATACTAAAGTTAGTGCCAATATTAGAAGTAAATATATCTGCAAGCAGCAATAGTGGTTAGCTGTCACTTTGAAACCTTTTTCCCGAAACTTTGTCAGCAAAATCGTTCTGTATGTAAAGGCTGCCCACTGCTCCGTGTTTGATTGTAATTTCGCTGGAAGGCAAAACTCAGAAAGCATTTTTCATAGTAGCCATATTGACAAACATTATCTTTCCTTCTATAAATGAATTAGTAAAGTTTAGTAAAGAGTAAAGTTTAGTAAAATGCAAACCTGACAATAATAAAACAGCATTTCTACTTCGATCAAGCATTTGTTTCAGAAAGTAGGTCTTGACCGAATAAAGTAGGAGTTTGATGAAATATACGTTTCAGGACGGGTGCATTGTGAGTATCAAGTGTGATAACGGCTTGTTGTGTCAGGGAGAGAGTAGAAGACAAGAAGAACAAAACTGGTACAAAATCCAAACAAATCACCGCAAGCCTCTTCACCGTCTTTAATTATTTAAGCAATTTGCATATTCTGCCTGATTAGACGGAGAGGAAAAACAGGAAGAATTGTGGGAACAAAATATGAGTAATGTAGAGCGCGGCGTGTTTGTGTATTACAAATGGAGAATCTTTTTTAATCCTGTTTACATCTCGCTGTCGTGGTGACGCTGATCTAATGAATCTGGTCTGATGCAGATCTTCTGCAAGAAACTCTCAATGGTCCCTCGTCGTGTGTGTGTGTGTGTGTGTGTGTGTGTGTGTGTGTGTGTGTGTTAATTTGTAGCATCTTTATTTAAAAACTAAAAAAAAGAGGAAAGACTAGACTATAATCTCAAAATGAACGAAGTCTGTATTATATGCCAAATCTTTACATGCTAATTATGTATGGCAATTATTTACGCTATTATAATATGAGTAATCCGGATTAAAGAAAATAATTAAATAAAGGAAACAATCTGATAGTGTATTATTATTTTTTCAAAAATGTACTGTCCAAATAATAGTAAATGATCTGCTTTAATGACATGCATGACAAAAGATGAAATACATTAGTCAAATTTAGACATTTAATCTTACTACTGAAAGAAATATTTGAACTTTGAGACAATGGTGCGAAAATGTGATATAAATTAAATCTATTGTTATGATTGTTGTTGTTGTTATTATTATTATTATTGATATTTTGTTGTTAATATTATTATTATTAATTTTGTTGTTGTTGTTGTTGTTGTTATTATTATTCTTATTATTATTGATATTTTGTTATTATTATTATTATTATTATTATTATTGTTGTTGTTGTTGTTGTTATTATTATTATTATTATTATTATTATTATTATTATATAAAAACACAGCATAAAATAAAACAAATGTAATTTGTAAGCGACATGTATTGTAAGAAATCATTTCCAGAAGCAGTGTGATATTTTTAGAAGAGTTTAATCAGATCAGCTGTAGCTATTTCTGACCGCCATAAAACACACGCTGATCCGCAACAGCCGCGTGGATCGCCACAAACCTAAAATTTAAACGCATCATTCACGCCGATGTAGAAAAACTAAGCAGAACAAGTTTAACTGGAAAAAAAAGCTATAAATTGTCTTTTTTCTGTCTGTAAGCTAAGATGCTAATGCTAATATTAATTCCTCAGGGCGGCTGGATCGCTCTTCTTTCGTCAGTTCTTGCAGAGACTGTGGTCATGTTTGTGCATGTTAATGCCGTCAGCTGTCTGTCTGGATGCCCGTCCGCTAGCAAAAACCCCAGCGCCCTCTCTGCTACATGTCAGCGCCGCAGGAAAACATTCAGACGGCCAATCAGATCCCCGCCACCCAGACGCCAATCGCGAGGCGGAAGCGAAACATTGAAATGAAGATATAAAGCAAAGCTCATGCTGAGAACCAGAGTGACGCGGCGCTACAATCAATGGCGGATGTTAGCAGGTAGTCTTTAATGGATTTAAGCGGCGGTCATAATTAAGAGCCGAGAAGAATCCAGACGGCGCGCTCGTAGCTCGGGCTTCCATGACAGCACATTTTAGGTTGCTTGAAAGAATGCGATGACCTAGTGAGCGAGTACATGGCTAAACGTGTAACAATACACCAGTTATTACTGTCAGCCCTCTGGCGAAAACCTCGCGCTTAAGCCCGCGCGCGAGGAACGTTTTGTTTTATTACCGTGCCAGATAAGTCGGGGCTCTTAAGCAGCCGGGGAATTAAAATATTCCGTCTTGTCGTATCAGTGTCTGCTCTCGATTTCACATAATTATAAGAGTGTTTTAAATTGATCCTGGAAGAAAGATGGGTTCAAGTGCAAATTAATTTCAGATTACCACAACAAAGACAATCAATTCCATGCCAGTGCGGCGGCAAAATGCTTTCCAGAGGCCTCCGGGTCCCTGCCCAACCTATCAGGCAATTCAGCCAGACACAAAGACCTTTTCTGCTTAAATTACACTAATGATCCGCCAGAGTCTACCTGCTACATCCCTCGTCTCCGTCCCGCCGGCCTCCATCACAGAAGCCGAGCTCATTAACAGGTGGAGACGACTTCATTAGGCTGGTCGCCGTGTCCTTTCGCCTAAAGAGTCTCTCTCCTCTCTGAAAGTCAGATCTTCCCTTTACAGGGGTTAAGGGGCTGGTTATCAGGGGTGATTAACTACACCAACTAACCTGGGAAACAAAGATGCCGCTAACCACTGAAAGCACGCAAACAAAGAGCTCGATTTTGAAAGCATCGCATTTACGTTTTTGCATTTTCAGCACTTCGTCAAAGCCACTTTGGCTGAGCTCCAGTTCATCACTCAAACAGCTTCATGCATTTTTATGGGAATCAAACCCAAGAGCTTTTGGACGCCCCACTGAGTGAGCAGAGCCATTAAACCAAATCTGCATCTTCGAAGTGGAAATTTCAAATGTCTTCTGTGGTTCTTTTCTAAAGCTGGAGTATTTTTCTACTTTGAAATCCCTCATTAGCATTGGTTTTACTACAGTGAAATCGAGTTCTACTGTGGCAAACTCTAAAGGGCCTGTCCAATTTGTTCATTGTATTCTGAGTTGTCAAAAAATGTGAGTTCAAACTGCAAAAAAACAAACAAACAAACAAACACAGATACATACACTACCATTTAAATGTTTGGAGTCACCTAGACAATTTTGTGTGTTCCATGAGAAGTCACACTTTATTTTATGAGAACAAGGAAAGACTTCGGAGTTTCACATGTAAGTTCTCTATTTCTGGCCAGTTTGAGCGTTTGATTGACCCACAAATGTGATTCTCCAGATTCTCAACCTGCTGAAAGGAAGGTCCGTTTAGCTTCTTTAACCAGATAAACAGTTTCCAGCAGTGCTAACATGATCAAACAAGGCTTTTACAATCATCCATTATCCTTCTGACACAATTAGCACACATATTGTAGCATTAAAACACTTGAGTGACAATTGCTGGAATTGTTTATAAATAAAAAAAAATAATTGCGACTAAGACACACACACACACACACACACACACACACACACACACACACACACACACGTCTACGACTGTGAAAAACACTTTGTCAATGAATAAATATGAATTGAATGTGTGTTGTTTGATTGAATTAAAAATGTGTTGTGTTATTGGCATTATCAGACCAGACAAGGTTTTCCAACCTTCTGTTGTCCAGTTTACTTGAGTGTGTGTCAATCATAGCTTCAGTTAGCTGTTGCTATCAGACAGGAGTGGCGCCCGGTGTGTTCTTCTGCTGCCGCAGCTCATCCTCCTCACGGTTTGAGTGTTGAGTGTGTTTCAGAGAAGCTCTTATGCACCTCGATTGTAGCGACTGGTTATTAGAGTTACTGTCTCCTTCTCTCAGCTGGAACCAGTCTGCTCATTCTCCTCTGACATTCAAAGTAATACATATTTATTTACTTTATCAAAATAACGCATCAAAAAAAACATTACCGTATTTACAAGTATATATAAGTCAAACAATCGTTCGTGGGCAGACGTGCTACAGTATAAGCTTTTATTGGCTCAATAACAGAAATAAAGAAAGAGACACGACACAACACTTAACAGAGACAAAATAACAATGGAAGAAGAAAGATTAAACTAAACACAATCATTATTATTACAACAATCAGAAACTTCAAACCACAACCAGGTAGCTTAGCTTAACACTAACAAACGTGTCCAACGTGTCATTGCAGAAAGAGTCAAAACAGTCGGAAATGAAGAACATGGGCAAGGTGTAGAAAATCCATGGAACGGACACAATAAAAACACTCGGTCTGCTGAACAGGGGATCATATTCCTACGCGATTCTCTTCACAAGGCGTCGGATAAACAGGGAGATGGACTGGCCTCCCGCAGTCACTTTGGCATGTGCCAACTGGTGCAAAGACTCTTGGGAAACAAAGTCCTGACCACTAGAATTGACTTTTTGTTATCGATCATTCAAGTAAAACAATATCAAGATGATACGAGTCACAAGTTGGGCTTGTTAAATAAAAAAAAACAATAATATGTTTAGGAGAATATTAACATAATTGAACCAGCTATGTAGAAAATACATTTTTTTATTTGTATTTCTTTTATGTGGAACTTAATTTTTCTTCACAGGGGGATGCTTATATTCTCGCATATACGGTATTATATAACAAGAAAAACCCAAATTGCCCCGTTCTATTTATCTGACAAAACAACCAGGATTTTTTTAAAAGCTGAAAAAGTTGTTGCAATTGTCACGTTAAACTTTTGATTTACTATCGTCCTATAGCGTTAAATAAAGACAAGTTTGGAGCTAGAAAGGTCTGTCAGGCCCGTTTCAGGGTGTCATGTGGATTCCCTCTTTCCTCCTTCCTCTGGTTCATATCCCGGTCCCGCAACCTCCGGGTCCGTCCGTCAGCACACCGACGATAAACCAAACATTTCCTCAAGCCCCTCTGGGAGAGAGCCAGGAGTGCTGAAGAAATTCACGTCAAGCCTCATTAGCTTCTCATTACCTTTGCAAACTGGGAAGCCGGGCGCGGGAGAGACGGTCTAAAGCGAGCGTGGGGCCATGGGAATCCGCCGAGAGAATCACATTTTAGTGGCTGCACAGTGAAGCATGCAGCGTCGCTCCTCGCTGAGGGGATTGCAGCTTTATTTCCATTTGGCTAACACAATAACTACGTTATTTAAGTCATTTTTTAAGCGGAGTGTCCCGTCACTTACGGCTGCCTGACTCAATTTGCCGCCCTTCAATACAGACTGGCATGTTTTATAAACCTGTCATGTTGTATTACGCCGACGCCAAAACTCACCTTTTGAAGTTTCTCTTTCCGTCTAGTTTATTTTTAATAGCACACTTTTGCAGCTTACGTTCAGTGGTTGTCGATGATCTGCGTGCGGGACAGGTTCCACTCGCTCGGGTCTCTGGAACATCTCGGATGGTGCGGTGTGTTAGAACCTGACAGAACCCCGGTGCCGCAGACATGGGAAGGTTTCCGCGTGTCATGATGCTGATGATGAGACGACACACTTGACACTCATTCACAGCGCTACAGCTGTGCAAAAACAAAAAAAAAAACACTTTCTCGCTGCACTACTTGTGCATTTTAAAGAGACTTTGTCGACATGCATCATTCATAAGGCTAAGTTCGGGAAACAATGCTGAGCAAAACAAAAGCAGCTTGTGTTTTCCCATCCCATTTTACAGAGGAATTTACAAAACAAAAATTCTTTAAAGAAGCTTTGAACAAATGTTTTTGTGTGCGTGTATTTTTATATATATATATATATATATATATATATATATATATATATATATATATATATATATATATATATCTATGTAGCCCGATAATAGTTATTCGGCTAATATTTAAGTAAATACTGTTGATTCTGTTATTGACAGCAATTTATATTGTTTTATTCTATTTGTTTCATTGTTTCAATGTTGAATCAGAGTTATATTACTAATGGGACCAGAGTTATATTATTATATGTAATATAGTTATATATTATGTCTGTATGAAGAATGAATAGTTATGTGTCCCTAAATGTTTATTAATGTGTTTGTAAGTAACCTTTATTGGTTATTTTGTATGCGATCTTATTGGTGAGGGAATGATGTCATTCAAATGAATGGGACGCGATTGGCGGAGTGTGGAAAAGGGGCTTGGCAAGAAGGTAGATCGCACGCGGGAGGAAGGATTGTAAGGAAGAAGTGAGAGAGAACGTGGGCAAAGTTTGTGAACTACACCCAAAGAGAGAGGGAAAGTGAGCGCGAACGAAATCCGTGGGTTTGACTAACCCTGAAGGTGTTGGTGAGTGAATCGCGGGTTTTGATCGTGTGATTATTGAGTTGAAGTTCTCCGGTTAGTTAGTTAACTGAGGAGTGTAAGCCAATGGTCCCCAACCTTTTTCTTATAATTTGACCGCGGCCGGGAGGGGGGGGGGTCTGATTTTTTTTATTAGCATTTATTATTTTATTATATTAAACTATAATATTAACATATTATAGTGTTTATTTGTACTTAATCATGATTTAAAAATTATAACAGTTAAACCAAAATATGAATACAAATTTATTTAAAATTTTTAAATAGGAGGTTACTTGATATTTGCATGATTTGCTTTTTGTTTTAAAACGTCAGGCAGCCTTTTAAAATTAGAGTTGATTATATTTCTACATCTTAGAAACGAAAAAAAGAAACAGTTTTGTTCTCATTTTTGATCCCTGAGTCACTACGTGTTTCGTTGCTCTCCTAATTCTGTTATTACGTCGCAAATACAATGTAATGCGCTGAGCCTCTTCACTCTTCTACTGATTCATAATAAAGCATTTCTACTACAAGTATACTATTATTAAATACTATGCTATAAGTATATAAGTATTTAATAATTAAATACAAAATTTAGAGAAAGTGATCGCTAAAACACGTTTTATTGAGCTTCACTTTTAGAGAAAATAACCGCTAAAGCGTCAGATTTTATTGTACTTAAAAATGTATATAACAAGATTCTTCACAGGTTTGACTGACAGACGACCCCAAGTGTAGCATATTGAAATTAAACTTGTTTTTACCTGTAGAGGGCGATGCTCACGCTGCCTCGTTACTACTGTTGCCGAAGAACTCAGTTAAAAGTACAAGTGAGATGAAAGACTCTTGTGTTATTCTTGGAGTCCGAGTGAAATGTTGTGAAGCATATTGATGCGGAACAGCACGCTTTGCCACTGCGTTGTTTTGTAACCAACTTTGCGGTCGCCATTTTAAAGCCGCGACGGCGGGTGTTTGGCGCACGAGTTTGCACCGAGATTGACGGAGGGTGTGGCAAGTGGAGTCACGCTATCCACCAATGGAGGACATCCATGATCAACATCGCGAGGGTTTGAAAAGAGGACAACGCATTGCGTCGATCTCAAAAGCTTCAGTACAGGCCAGCAATGCGTGTTAGGAGGTCGTGAGTAGATCTGATCCGATCTAGGTCTGTATTTCTTTGAGAAAGTCCTTGGAGGGACATTTGAATGGGTTTGCATAATTGCATTTGTGTGATTGTGAAAGAGTTTTTATTGTGATTGTTACTTTTTTGAAAGGAGATCATTTACGTTTGGTGATTTTACATCATCCTATTTATTTTGTATTATACAATTTCGGTTATTTAACATTTCCACTTCGGTGAGGTATATTTCAGTTAAAGCGTTAATAAAGTTTACAATCTATTTTTATATAAGTACTTTCTTTGGGTCTTTCATTGTTTAACTTTATATATATTGTTGTTATATATATATATATCTTGTACTCCATTCGTGGCAAGTACAGATTAAGAGAACCCAAGCAGCCCTCATTATAACTTGTGTAGATAGTGTTTTATCAGGGTGTAGTGAGAAGGGTGCTACATATATATATATATATATATATATATACACACATACTGTAAATATAGTGTAAGTCTATATTGTATACATACAATACTTATACATAAATTATCTCCTTAATATGGAGGAAATAAACATGACACTTTGAGACAGTGAAATCAAAAACAATTACAGAAAAAAAAACATACAATATAAAGAATACTAAATATAATAATAGTATACAATAGAAAATATTTGAAGAACTGAAAACAACTATATATAAATGTATAAAATATAAATATATAAAACTATAATGTAAATATATAAATCAAAAAATGTTTATTAAAGACAACAAATGAATAATACCAAACCAAATAAGTTAGATTTTATTTAGATTTTTTAGTACATTTGGAAATATTTTTTTAAGCAACTCTTACAATTGCAGTGATAATAAATGAACAGAATATGTTGTCTGCACTTTTTTAAACCGGCTCGATTTACTTTAAATCTTAAAAAGCGTGTGTTAAACCTGAGTTAAAAAGCTGTATGTCTCTGTTTTGTTTTTCATTGTAACAAAAGCTGATTTTCTCTGTTTTTTAAGTTGGCCAATTTCTTAATTTTTAAGAAAGCACACAGATTTAAAAGCAAAATAAATGCGTAATATATTTAATATTGTGGAATTTCGGACATAATTTAGCTATCACACGGCTCTACCAGGAACCACAACAGTTTGACGGAGCGCAGCGCGGCTTTAGTGTGGGAAGGATGATTTAGGAGGAACTCGTGGTTGCTAAAATAATATGTGGAAATGGTTTGTTTTACCTGACAAGCCCTGATCTACGAGAGCGTGGAACAAGCAAGAAAAATAAGGTGAAAAACAGCTCTGGGCGACACCGGGCTGATGATAGTGCAAAATGTGGAGTGTTTGGGATGAAAGCTTGGGCAAAATGATCTTTTCTCTCATTTCTCTCTGGTGATAAACGGAGCCACATGTACATCAGTGCCAGGACCTGCTGCATATCAGCCGACAAATGAAGGCCCAGCTTTGAATAATGAAGAGCACTACGATAGTAAACGCTGTGATAGCGGCCACAGAGACAATAAATTAGACAGAGAAAAACCTCAAAATACCATTTTCTCTGAATGCAGATAATCTGGCTAATATTAGTGAATATAAAATAAAGATAAAACAGAATTAGGGAGTCTTTGTCTCTCCCCCCTCTCCGTGTGTGTGTGTTGTGTGTGTGTGCGCGCGCGCGCGTGTGTGTGTGTGTGTGTGTAAAAGAGTAAGAGGGAGAGAGATAGAGACTAAGAAAAATATTAGTAAAATAACCTAGTCAGTGTGTGTGTGGTGTGTGTGTGTGTGTGTGTGTGTGTGTGTGTGTGTGTGTGTTGTGTCTGTGTGTGTAAAAGAGTGAGAGGGAGAGAGGTAGAGACTAAGAATATTAGTAAAATAACTTAGTTTTGTGTGTGTGTGTGTGTGTGGTGTGTGTGTGTGTGTTGTGTGTGTTGTGTTGTGTGTGTGTTGTGTGTGTGTAAAACAGTGAGAAAGATTTATATAGACTAGGAAAAATATTAGCGAAATAACCTAGTGTGTATGTGTGTGTGTAGGTGTTTGTGTGTGTGTGTGGTTGTGTGTGTGTGTGGTAGGGGGGTGGTCCACTCACCTGAGAGCTCTGAAGTAATTAATCACTGCTCCACGAGACCTGTCAGAATCACTGCCAACACGGTCAGTCACACCTCATGTGTAAGTGTTTAAACCAGTATTCTGAACCCAGACTAAGTGTCTATCTGCTCAAATGACACATTCAAACAAGCTAAAGCTTATTTTTGTTTATTTACATGCGCTTTAAGTTATTAAAAACCACTCATAATACTCATAACCAATCATAATATTTAACTGGGAGCTGGATTTTTATATTGAGATCAACGAAATATAGAGTTTTTATTTTTCCATTCATATTCTTTATCATTATTTATTGTTTTACCATTGGTGCTGCTGCAAAATGTAAATGTCTCATTGTTGGGACAAATAAATAATTAGTATAAATAAATACATTTTTATTTTCATTTATTAATACAAGTCTTTTTCTTCTTCTAATGAAAGATTTGAGTTATGAAACTCCGAGACATTTTATCAAGACACACAAAGAGTGTGTTTTTCTTACCGTTAGAACGCAGGGAGATGAGAGATTCCAGGCGTGTTAAAAAACAGCTGTTTAATTGTCACGCACATCATATAAACAACGAATCAAAAACTATTTTTGGTTTCAGATATCTTGCTTCCGAAATACAAAATAAGTTTGTCTTGTTCCTGAATAGCACTGTTTTACTTTCTTCCCTGTCTGCGCAGACAGCTCCTTACAGTACAGTCCCTTTAAAAAAAAAAAAGTTCCGGAGTTGTCCGGAAGCTGGATCCAGGGAGCAATGATTGAGCCGACACCGCGTTAGAGGTTTAACACGTGTTTATTGTGCCGTTCAATGCATTACTCAATCACAGTCAGGAAATGCGGATCCTTTATACCCTAAATGACGTCAGATATCTCGCGTGACTATCGACAGGAAGCGAGATTTGTCAGAGGACTGACTTACACGCGTGGTCTCTATTCAATAACAAAAGATAGACGTTGCTATGGTGATACGTAATCAGGTCTCCATTCGACCTTCAGCTGTCTCAACACGAGGAGAGTAAGAATAGCACTAATTTTAAGTTTTATAGCCTAAGTATTATCTTCAAATATATAATAAAATATTATCTATGGTCAATCATAAATTAATGTAAGTTCTGAGTTTGAGTTCTGAGTTATTTTAAGAAGCTTCTCACAGTTTTAACTGTCTCAAAGCACACTAAGTAAATCTTTAAATTAGTTATCACTTTTATTCATTTGATTGTCTGGTTATTGGTGTTAATTAAATTACTTTGATAATAACAAGAAAGTATTAATATAAATATTACAAATAGTCAAGTAAATGTGAGGATTTCTTAGTTTAAACGTTTCTTAACCTTTGACAAAGATTTTAGCTCGGAGAGGCTCCAGTGTCCTTGCTTTTGATAAGACTTAGACAGAGACTGGAGACGTAGCAGTTTACCGGAATTGGGATTTACGTCAACATCAAATTATCTTGCATTATAATATTCCCCCACAGATCCATAGGGAACAATAAGTCAAAACAACTTTTAGATTATTATTATTATCTAGATTTTAGTTACTAATCTATATCTCTTGGAGACACAAGTATAAAACAATTCAACAGCCTTCAGCCTTGGCCTGGCTGCGTTGATGCAGGCTAGAATATAATAAGATCTTAATATTAATATTGGAAATAAGATTTAAGTTATTAAATATTAAAAATATTCTAACACAGATGTTCATCCATGCTGGAAATCTGCACAGCTCTTTCAGCTTGAGCAGAAACAAATCAAATGAACGTGGACTTTAGCACCATATTTACTCAAATATAACCACCCCCCCTCCTGATTTAGATAAAATCTGAAGATAAATAATCCACTGCTTTACAACACTTAGAAGGTAAGTCATCCCGACAGCATGACAACGTGGTTGAGTAAAATAAAGTGAAGAAGATTCTATGGCCACAAGGGACCATATCAAAACTGTGCTCTACGTTTAACCCATCCAGTGAAGTTACACACACAGACCCGGAGCAGTGGGCAGCCTTAATACGTGAGAGCTGCTCCGAGGTTAATTCTGTCATAACCTAGATCGATTCAGTCATGGGACTTGGTGATGTCACCAGTACTCTCGACTCTGCCTCACGAGAGAGACATGGTAAGACATGGTAAGACCTCAGTAAGATGAGACTTAAGTCTGACTTATAAGATTAGGACGAAGCCTCCAAAAAAAGATTAAAAACTTTCACTTGGCAAAGTGTTGAACGGACGAAACAGTTTGGAATATTTTGGTTGCACAACCCCTTCTCCCTTATGGAAGAAAGCAAGACACTGAAAGACACTGACACTGGGCATTTCAAATTGTAAAAATGCCCCATGAGGACAAAAAAAGTTTAGTTGAAGTTGATCTGAGGTGAACTGTATTCAAATTATTCAATTCATTAGAGTCATTGGTCTGTGGTCAAGTGCAGGAAACAAAATGTAAGCAAATGAAAAGTTTACAAAGACGTTTTTATTGATTTTATTCTTAAATCCAAGAAAATGCCTTTTTGGCATTTGGCTCACTGTCTAGATTGTTTGAAATCTGGAATCGGTTTTGAATGGTCTGTTTTGATCTGTTGTGTGACATACTGCAGACAGTTTTTGTGTGTTTGCTACTTAAACTGTAGCTCTTATGTCAAATATAGTGGGATGGACATGGACAATATTTGGTTGCTGGAGATGAAGTAGCCATTGTTGTTTGATGTCAACTGCTGGCTTTACCATTTATTTACTGTTGCTTCTGTATTTGATTTTGGAGCTGGTGTGTATTCCATCACCAATTTAAGACAGACCATGCTGCTGTCTGCAAAAGGAAAGAAAAAAAATCAATTGACACACACACGCAAACATGCAAATATCAGGGCTGTCAATTGTTGAAAAATTGTAATTAAAGCAATTGACTAGGATGGTGTGGAAAAAAAAACTTTATTCAATTTTATTCAAGTTATTCATTGTATTGTTATTGAACGCTACAATATCAATACTGGAAAAATGTTGCTTTTGAAACATATTTACAGTGCGTATTTTTCACTATTGTGTAGAACAAATCAGTCAGCAGAGTCAGGAGACACAAATCCATATGTATTTATAATATATGTATAGAACGTGACTATGTGAATAATAGGCTGTGCTTATTTTGCATGTGTCTCTTCCAGGTCTCCGGTTTCCTTTCACAAACCTAAAAAAAATGCATTTCGGGTAAATTGGTTTTAAAACAATTGAAAGAGGTTGAAGCCTCTTCTACTCTGGAGTAGCTTGAGTACCGGAGAGTGCCCAAAACAGGGCATTGTTCTACTGGGGGATTTCAACGCTCACGTGGGTAACGACAGTGATACCTGGAGTGGCGTGATTGGGAAGAACGGCCTAAAGAATCTAAGCACGAGTGGTGTTCTGTTAATGGACTTCTGTGCTAGTCACGGCTTGTCCATAACAAACGCCATGTTCAAGCATAAGGGTGTCCATTTGTGCACATAGCAACAGGGCACCCTGGGTAGAAGGTCTATGATTGACTTTGTTGTTGTATTATCAGACATTTCAACCATGTCTTGGACACTCGTGTGAAGAGAGGGGCTGAGCTGTCAACCGACCACCACCTGGTGCTGAGTTGGTTCCGGTGGCAGAGGAGGAAGTTGGACAGACCTGGCAGACCCAAACGTATTGTAAGGGTCTGCTGGGAACGTCTAGCAGAGCCCTCTGTCAGGGAGGTCTTCAACTCTCATCTCCGGGTAAACTTTAACCAGATCCCAAGGGAGGTGGGCATCATTGAGTCCAAATGGACTGAAGCTGTGGTTGTAAAGTCACTGGTGCCTGTCGTGGTGGTAACGCCCGAACCCAGTGGTGGACACAGGACGTAAAGGATGCCTTCAAGCTGAAGAAGATGTCTTACCGAGCTTGGTTAGCCAGTGGGACATCTGAGGCAGCTGACAGGTACCGGCAGGCCAAACGAATCGCAGCCCGAAAGGTCACAGAGGCAAAAACTCTGGTCTGGGAGAAGTTTGGTGAGGCCATGGAAGAAGACTATCGGTCGGCCTCAAAGAGATTCTGTCCGACTTCTCAGGAAGGGGAAGCAAATTCCCGCCAATACTGTTTACAGTAAAGGTTCTACATGTGTTCTGTGGACTTGGAGAAGGCGTTTGACCGTGTTCCTCAGGGCGCCCTGTGGGGGGTGCTTTGGGAGTATGGAGTGCCACACCATCTAATAAGAGCTATCCGTTCTTTGTATGACTGGAGCAAGAGTTTGGTTCGCATTGGCGGCAATAAGTCATTAAGTCATTGTCGCGGACTCGCGGCAAATTTGAACATTTATTAAGCCGAAGATACATTTGCGAGATGGTCTTATGCGCATTGCTTCAGTTTTGCAAAAAACAAGAACATTGTGGTGAAATGCAACCTCTGTGTAAACGCAAAAGAATTGTCAACATCAAATAACATCACTAGCAATTTAAAAAAAACACCTCGAACGGTGCCATCCGACCGCTCGACCTGGGAAGAGAAATAAAACAGCAACAACAATGTCCTCTGCACTTTATGGCCAGAAACCAGGATAGTATTCATCTTTTTCAAAGAACTATTACACGTGTATGTAGGTTCGCCACCCGTGCTTTAAATGATTTGAGAACAGAATATTTGAGAATGAAATTTGCTCATCTCGTTTTGAAACAATATGGGACAACTATTGTCCTGTAGTATTTTTTTTATTACATTTTTAAAAACATTGTTCAAATTCAAACATTATCCATTATTCAAAAAAGTCTGACTAAAATTGTTACATAATTAAGATTTTTAAATTACATATTTTAAATTTGTACATATCTTAAAAGTTAAGTGATTTTTTTAATCTAAGTTATAGTTTAGCAACATTGAAGCACATTAAAGCATGCTCATCAACCTCCGAGAAGCTGGTCTGAATTTGTCTCAAGGCCGCGCTGATTGTCCTCTTTTTTGGAAATCAAATTACATGCTCACTCTAAAATTATACAGTAGACTATGTATATTAGTATTGGTAGCTTGGATAGGCCACAGTCATTAAGCTACATAACTATCACTGGTTGTAGCATAAATTACTGTACAAGTAAAAGGTACATTTTGTTATTATAGGACATTAATTTCTACTTCTGTAGTGATTTTGGTGAATGTAGCTTAAAAGTAATACAGAAGTAATGTAATATATT
This sequence comes from Paedocypris micromegethes, assembly GCA_028031935.1. Lineage (NCBI taxonomy): Eukaryota > Metazoa > Chordata > Actinopteri > Cypriniformes > Paedocypris > Paedocypris micromegethes. Next base: position 30,029,726 of record CM051496.1, read on the forward strand.
ACATTTCCGAGACAGTAATATTGTAATATAAATTATTATTTTTTTTAACAGTAATATGTAACGCATTACAGTTTCGAAGTAGCTTGCACAAAACTGGTTGTTTACCCTCGGCCCAAAAACAGAGTAAGCAGTAGAAAATGGATCTTTATATAAAATGAATCAGAAATAAATACATTTTTTACATTTTATTCATAATTATTTTAAACACATGGGATGAAATGGGAAGTGTGTTTGTTCCGGCAGATTGCTTGTGCTGTGATCCACACTCCACTGAACAGTCATGATGGGGTCTTTAAGCTCAGGATCCACCCGTGAACCTTCTTTAATCAGCCGCACGACAGAGTCCCGAAGGATTTTCCCCGCCACCTGTGATTGGAGGGTTTTCCGGCTCTCATTAGAATAATGATGTGTGTGTTTATCCGTGAGTCCCACTGGTCCAAGAGCGTTTTAGTCTAGTTAATAATCATTGTGGATAGGCAGTGAACTCTGCAGAAAGAATAATTAACTCACCTGAGCCGAGCTAAATCTGCTCTCCTGTTGGCCGTTTTGTTTCAGCGTGCATTAAACGACTGCTCAGACACGTTTTACACACAATTTCTGAGCAGTAAACAATCATTTCTTTTCTTTTTTAATAAAATGTAATTAATAAAGCAAACATTGTTGATTTGAATTTAAGACTTGAAACAGATTACATGTTTTTATTTGTCAGTCTTTTTGTCAAATTTGGCCACTAGGGACCGTTTGAAATTGTGCTATGTTTTTAACCATCCAGTGAAGTGAACACACACAAACTCGGAGCAGTGGGCAGTATTAAGCCGGGATGTCGGGGGGCAAGTGGGTGTCAGTGTCTTGCCCAAAATACTCCATTGTAGATCCAACCGGCCAGTGTTAATTTTGACAAAGATTTTAATTTGAGTTTTTGTCTTAGTCTTTTGACTAAAACTCAGTTTAGTTTTAGTCCCAATTTAGTCATCTTAATTTTTTTTAGTTTTAGTTTAATTTTAGTTGACTACATACCACAGCATTTCAGTCGACTAAATTACGGTACAGTATAGATTTAGTCAACGAGTTAACTATGATCAAATAAAATATATACAAAGATCTTATTTGGAAAAACATTTCTTTTTCTGTAACATATTTAAAAGAAATTTTCTTTCAATCCAAATAAATATATTCTCATAAATGAAACCTCAACAAAGAGAAAAATAAATACAGTAAAATAAAAATAGTTATAATTGCATTGTTAATTGCAGTTGCATGTTATAAGTAACAAATGGTTGCACGGTGAAAAAGAAAAGTTTCAATCTCTTCAGGTGTGTTGCATTTCTGCCCGTGATTGTTGCTTCACATGCGGCGTACAGATAGTTTTTATAAGGTCGCGTTGAATGTAAAACGACTCCGTGTATCTGACGTATATTTTTTTCTGCCGGAGAAGACGTTAATGAAGACATTCGCCTCTATAACTACCTCGCCAACTCACTCACGGTCTCCGTGTTTTTCCTGCAGCTGAACGGCTTCGTGTCCTGATTGCGTTTGCACCCGCCTTTCTCCGTAAACTCGGATTACGATTGGACGTCGTCACAAAAGCCATTTTTGTTTAGTTTTTTATTTGGTAACGAAAGTGTCAATAAATGTAGTTGTGGTTTTCTTCCCTGAGCGGAAGTTTTTATATAAATCTCGTTTCGTTTTTTGTGCAAAACAAGAAATAAAATATCAAAATTAAATTTAACACCTCATAATGTTTAAAAATGGCAAAAAAAAAAACAAAAAAGTCAGTCTCAGTCAAACTCAAATGTGCAAAAACCTGCAACAGCTAATTCACATTCTCGTGATTTAGCTAATAAATAGCATTCAGTACTTTCAGCATCCTGCGATATCACCTCGTCCGCTCAACCGGATCACAATGTAACAAGTTCATTCAAACGTAGTGGAGTAAAGAGTACAGGTACTCAATCACAAATGTAGTCAATGTTGTACTTATTATTGATGATCAGTACAAGTGCCCTTGTACAAAGTACGTACAAGTGCAAAGTAACAAGGTCCATATAAGTTCTGAGCCTTTCACAGTTTTAACTGTCCCAAAGTGCACAAGTACTTTACTCAAGTACTTTACACCAGTGCTAACGGGATCAGGAACCTGCAACCTCTTGGACCCACATCTAATTCCCTACCACTGTACCACAACTGCCACTACACCTGGCAAAAGGTATACTGGGCTACTTTTTCGCCCTAGAACTTTTTCTCAGATCTACAAAAGCACTAGTTGTTTTCAATTCTTCGATTTGCAGGGGAGAACAGTACAGTGAATGTAGTTTGATACGTTAAATATGCATTAGAGCAGCAGTTGGAACGAACATGATACACACGCTTTGAGTCTTGTATTGAAAAACAATACTGCTTGGATAGTGTCGTTTTGTAGCATTAATCCACCATTCATCTTCACAAGGCTTCTTAAATCCAAAGATGTTAGCACTCGTGTTCCAGGTGATTAGCAGCAGAATGGGACCAGCCCTCCGCTGGCTTTACGATAACAATACGCGTCGCGTTTATATGCACAGTTGCGCACAGTAGTGAGCATTTTAATTATTGCGTTCACAAGGACATCCAAGGCTGTTAGGCGAGAGAAATGAAGCGCGACACCAGGAGACATGTTGAGTCTGCTTCACCCCCGTGTTTATCCGTCGTGTGGGAGACGAGAAAATATCAGCCGCACAAACACTTTTTCAATTACAATCAGCTTTGAGCAAAGGGCCAAACATCTTAAGCGTCGTTTGTAAGTTCTGCGTTTGTTTGATTGAGTTGCGAGATTAATTCCTTTAAGACGACTGGGGCAGCTTGCTTGGCATTTGAAAGCGGCAATACGCAAAACCAGCGGCGCCGCGCCGGGTTCAATGACTAATCGCCGCTCTGATCCCGGTTGTGTTGTGTTTTGTAGCTTATCGTCATTCGCCTCTGTTCCCCGGTGCAATTAAAACCTGTGTTTCATGTCCGCAACATCTGAGCCTGTGTGGAGGTAGTGAAGTGCTGACAGGACAGAGTGTTCCTCACATCTTCTTGGCTCTTAGCGATCTACTGGGCTTTGTCGCTCGGTTTTTTAGCCCTAGCGGGAGATTTGGCGTTAGTAACTGCGCTTCCGTCCATGACCTCGTGCTGGGAAACTTTTTGTGCTGAGACTTTTTGTCTTGTTTTTCATGCGGCTTCCAACTCGGTCTGGCTACCAGTTTCTGCTTCAAACAGACTTTTGCGATGGAGCTGTGGTTCACCTCCTTGAAAACGTACAATTGAATGTGGTTGTTGTGTGACTGCAGACACACACACAAACACATGCGCTTTCCATCGCCATAATACATTCCCTACTCCCTCACTGTACCTCTAACCTTAACCTTCACAATTCTAACCAAAACCAATGATGTAAAGTACTTGAGTAAATGAACTTTGCTACTTTACCCTAGTATTTTTAGGCATTGTACTTGTACTTTACTTTACAGTCATTTGGCAGAAGCTTTTATCCAAAGCAATTTACAAAAAGAGTATGGAGTATCAAAAATATAAGCAACTTTTAGACTCTACTTGGCTACATTTGTGATTGAGTGTCTGTACTCTTTACTCCACTACATTTGAATGGACACCTACCGTTACTCGTTACTTTGTGATTGTGCGCGACAAGTCGGCATGTCTTTTTATCACGGTTAATATATTGCGCGGACAAGGCGATATCGCCATCTGTACTTTAACTTTACACCTCTCACTTAAACACAACAGTAGCCTAAACCCTAAAATTCTCGCTTGAAACCTCAAAAAAGGTTTTAAAGTTGCAGGTCCAAGATAAAGGGAATACTTTTTAGTATATAAGCTTTGCATTTGATGCCAAACTGTGCTAAAATTGTCAGAACCATTTAAAAATATGTGCGCTATATGCAGATAAATACGGTATTATGTAGGTAAATCTGTTACATGTTATTTTTGCGTAATGCTAATAGTAAATTGTTTTCTTGAGAATCCAATATACGTATCAAGGCTTGAGTACTGAATCAGAAACATGAAGAGATTAACAGAAGCGATTTCTCCCTGAATTACGCGATGCCTGTTTTACTAAACCGTTGACTCTAAGTAATAATTTAATCACTGCCACAGAGGAGCGTAACTGGCTAATCTGTTTGTAATTAGCGTTTCAATGGATCCGGCACTAATGGACGACCTTCAGCAACTCTGACCTGCTGTAATTAATAGTAATATCTGATCTTCACCAGCCATGACCAAATCAATGAACTTCAGGTACGACTCATTTCTGCGGCAATTATCTTTTCATGTTAAGAGATTTAGCAGATTATCTGCACGATTTCACACAGTTTCATGCCTTTCTGTAATTAGAGGATCTGCGGTAAATGACTGTTGGGCTCCTGCAGTTTCATGTCGTTCTGTCGATGTGGCTCGTCAGCTGCGACTTGCCGTGTTCTGCGATCGCTGACACGATGCTGGCGTGCAGGAATTAGCATGAAAACAGGGACTATTGAACTATGCGTGATCCAGACTAGTAATGTAATTACTGCTTCTTAGTCTCACAGCGTCAGATTAAACATCTGGCAGTGGAAATGATTTAATTAAAAAAAATCAGCACTAGCTTTTACACACACGGTATATACAGTGACTAATGTATAATCACTCTGATTTAATGTGACAAAAAATGATGAGTTGGAAGGCCGTATATAAGCAAATATAAGCACCCTGCGAATATAAGAACCACCCTGATTTTTCAGGCACAAAATGAAAAACTATATATTAATAATATTAATAATAAAATAAATTATTTTTATTACAATTTTTTTCTGGCTAAATTATGTTAATTTTGTCTTTAAATTACACAATTAAGTCATTTTTTTCTTTATTTAATAAACTTGTCACGGATCCCAGCCGAAGCTGGGCTGAACTTTTATGTTGGGACCTTCCGGGACATGTGTGTTTATATTTTGTAGCACTGGTCTTCCTGGGTTTCCCCGTGTTCTTTTGTTATTGTATCAGCTGTTTTAGGTCACGCCTGGTATTTCTCCGATCACGTTAATTGTCTCATTTACGTTCCAGGTGTTTGTCATTGTCGCGTCGTTATGTTAAGCATTTATAGTCCGCGTTGTATAGTTTCCGTCTCGCCTTGTCTTGTCTCGCCTTGCCTTGTCTTGTGAGTTCTTGGAATAAACCCTTTTCATGGATTTAACCCTTGGCATCCCGTCTCTTTCGTGCACTCGTGCATCCCGTCTCTTTTTGTGCAAAAGTTCTGATTCTTTTGTAATATGCATTTTGATCTTACCGACAAACTCACCTTCCTTGCTTTACAGGCGCGCAAGTTTTCATCCTTTTGGGACAACAGTTGAGGAACACAAGAACACAGCGTGAAACACCATAATAATCCAGTGAAGAGACGCTGGTAATTTCTTCTCTGCGCCAAGATTCACTACAGTTCTGGGCCAAACGTCGAAGACGCTCCTTTTGAAGTCATATACGTTAACTGTTTCTGCAGCCTGAAGAATGGAGCTGTGTACATGAGGATAAACTCTAATCTGTCACCACACACTCAACTTGACTTGCTAATATTTGCATTGGTAATCAGGTGAAACTTATGCTAAGCTCTCCATTACGCCACATGTGCGTGAACAGCTCTTCTCATTTCTCCAAGTACATGAGCGAGAGGCATCGGTCAGAAAATGGAATGCGGCAATATGACCTTCGAAAGAGAAATAAACAAAAATCAGAAATGTCATTTGTGAGTGTGGTTTGTGTGGGAGAAAGCCATCGTTGGAAAAACCACTGAATAAATGAAAGATTATTCAAATTAATCCACAGGTCTGTGAGATTATACAGTGTGTGTGATTATACTAAATGTGCTTGGATTCTGCACTGATGTGTATATCAATATAATAACATAAAATCCGCACCAATGCATTTGTCAAATTTAATTATTGTGTAAATACATATTAGCCACTTTTATACGTATATTCAATCTGAATTTTTAAATTAAAAATTTTAATCAGGCATTAATAAAGTCTAATATACACTAGTCCAAGCTATACCAGTCTAATCAACACCGAAAAATGTGTCTCATTGGATCAAAGTATATATTTAGCATCAACTTGTAACTTTACTTTGGATCAACTTAATATTTGTACTTGCCAAAAGCATCTTTGAATCAAATTAAGTTTTTATGTTTAATGAAATCTCAAATAATACTTCTTAATGTTTTCTCTTATGTTTCTTGCAGTTCCTTAATGTTTTCTCTAATGTTTCCTTTGTTGATTGGGGTTTGTGTGCTAATGGGTTGAATTTAAGTAATAATAATGCGTATCACAGCATCTAACATTATATCATTAAGTCTGAACAGTAATCCATGTGTTTTGACAACTGAGGTGTACTTATTCACACAAGTTGCCTACAACAAGACTTACTTTTAATCTAAATCAAAGCAAGCATTTTACATTACACTGATGTAAAGAGTAAAATGCGCCTTTTGCATTTTTTCAGTGTAAGTTGGATTTGTTTAATTTGGTTCTTTGTCAACCAGCTCATAACTCACCATGTAGCACGACAAGCAAACTATTGACAAGCACAATGCAATCTTTTAACAGTAATAAATGTTGATATATTGAACATATTTACATAGAAATATGAACATATTCAAAACAGTGAAACCGTGTTTATATTTAACGTTTAACTCCATAGCAATAAAAACATGAGAACTTGAATCATAAGATGTAAACAGAGAAACAGCACTTGAGGCAGGATCTCAGCAGGATTCCTTGAGTCCAACCTGGAAAGGGCAAGCCACAGTGGAGTATCTTGTGACCCAGGTGGCAGAACTGTCAAACACTGTGGCCGAGCTTCGGCGGGAGCTGGCGGGGTCTCAAAGAGTTCACTCAGCTACCGCGGCAGCACCCAGCAACCTCATCGTTATCCCACGGAACATGCTAAGGTGGCATACGTAATCACACTGCTAACTGGCCGAGCAAGGGACTGGGGGACGGCGGTCTGGAGGATGCGGAAGCCTTGCTGTGGCAGTTTTTGGCAATTTCAGCTCGAGATGCAGGGTTTATTTGACCGCACTGCACAAGGCGACAAGGCACACTCGAGGCACACTGATTCGTCTTCGTCAAGAAGGACGTACCGTCACAGATTACGGCATCAAGTTTCGCACTTTGGCTGCCGCTTTCGATTGGGAGGACCACCAGCTCCGACACCTTTTCCGCGAGGGCCTGGCTGAGGACATCCAGGACGAGATTGCTCTCCAGGATTCAGCCAGAAACTTGGATGCCCTGGTAGGGCTAGCAGTGAAGATTGAGACGCGCCTGGGACGACGCTGACTTCGCACACCACCCAACTCCTGGAGGAGAGAGGAGCAAGAGAGTCACTTACTTCCAGAAGCGTCACCATTGGGATCTGACCCTGAACCCATGCAGCTAGGCCGCATGAAGCTTACTCCGCAACAAACTCTATAGAATGTCTCGCGGACAGTGTTTGTATTGTGGCAAATCAGGACATTTTATTGATCAGTGTTCGGTAAAAGCATCCGCTCATCCGTAGTACGGGGAATGCGGATGGGCGTTTCCTCATTAGCTTCCCTATCACATCGTTCCCTATTCAGGATCTCTCTTCAAGTTGGTTCCAGATGCATTAACTCCATGGCGTTGATAGATTCCGGTGCTGAGGGGAACTTCATTGACTCCTGCCTGGTGGAACAATGGGGAATTCCAGTTTCTAACCTACCTACGCCAATTAAGGTAGACTCTCTCTGTGGTCGACATCTTCTCAACATTACTCAGAGCACGGGCAAGATTGGTCTCACTGTGTCTGGTAACCATAGGGAGGAGATTCGATTATTTGTATTCAACTCACCTGACATTCCTGTGATTTTAGGTCATCCTTGGTTAGCCTTACATAACCCCCATATTGACCTCTTTCGTCCAGCCAAATTCTTCACCAAGCTGGACGTTCGTAATGTGTACCATTTGATCCGCATCCGTGAGGGGGATGAGTGGAAGACAGCCTTCAATACTCCTTCGGGACACTATAAATACAGAGTCCTACCATTTGGTCTGACCAATGCTCCTGCTGTCTTCCAGACCTTGGTCAATGAGGTGTTGGGGGACATGATTAATCGGTTTGTCTTTGTGTATCTTGACGATATTCTGATTGTTTCGCCTTCGTTTCAGGAACACACATAACACGTCCGACAGGTCCTCCAACGGCTCTTGGAGAATAAATTGTACGTCAAGGCAGAGAAGTGGGATTTCCACACCCGGTCTGTTACCTTCCTGGGCTTTGTGATTTCTGACGTGGGTATTGAGGCGGACCCTGCTAAGGTAAGAGCCGTCACCCACTGGCCAGTCCCTGACTCTCAGAGGGCACTGCAGCGATTCCTGGGTTCGCCAATTTCTACAGGTGTTTCATCAGGAATTTTAGTCAGCTAGCTGCACCTCTCACAGCGCTCACCTCTCCCAAGGTAATGTTCAGGTGGAACGCCAAGGCTCAGGAGGCCTTTGACAATCTTAAGTCCCGGTTTGTCACTGCTCCAATCCTCACCTTTCCTGATCCTGACTTGCAGTTCATTGTTGAGGTAGATGCCTCGGATGTCGGTGTGGGTGCGGTCATATCTCAGCGCTCCTCAAAGGATGAGAAGGTGCATCCCTGTGTCTTTTTCTCCTGTCGTCTCAGCCCGGCAGAATGTAATTATGACATAGGTAATAAAGAGTTGTTGGTGGTCAGGTTAGCCCTGGAGGAGTGGCGTCACTGGCTGGAGGGAATGAGACAGCCTTTTTTGGTATGGATTGACCACAAAAATCTTGAGTACATTCACTCAGCCAGGAGACTCAACTCTCGCCAGGCCCGTTGGGCACTCTTTTTTGATAGTTTTATCTTCACCCTCTCATATAGGCCAATATCCAGGAACGTGAAGCCGGATGCTCTATCTCACCTCTTCGAAGGACCAGGTGAGGAGACTTGCTTGGGGACCATACTTCCGGAGCGAGTGGTGGTGGGTGACCTCTCCTGGGATGTCGAGAGGCGGGTGGAGCAAGTTGGTTGAGAGGGTGAAATTCCCAGAGGATGTCCGGAGGGTCAGTTATTTGTAACTACCGCTCTGCGGACCGACGTCCTCAAGTGGGGACATGAGTCCAAGGTCAGTTGCCATCCTGGGATCAAGAGGTCCCTAGTTGTCATTCAACAGCAATTTTGGTGGCCAACCATACGTCACGATGTTAGACAGTTTGTGTTGGCCTGCTCGGTGTGCGCTAGAAACAAGTCGTATAACTGCCCTACTTTCGGTCTGGTCTGCCCCTTGTCTGTTTCTTCCCGTCCCTGGTCACACATTGCCCATGATTTTGTAACTGGTCTTCCACCTTTAGTGGTAACACCGTCATACTTACTGTGGCGGTTCATTTTATTTCCATACCCAAACTCCTTTCTGCCAAGGAGACTGCGCAACTGGTGATTGATCACGTCTTCCGGATTCATGGCCTTCCGTCCGAAGTGGTTTTCTTTTTATTGTCCCCATTTTGTCTCACTATTGGCAGGAGTTATGTCGATAGATCGGTAGTCTTCAGGTTTCCATCCCCAGACCAACGGGCAGTGCGAGCGAGCCAACCTAGACCTAGAACGAGGTCTCCGCTGTCTGATATCGCAGAGCCCAGGTTCCTGGAGCTCACAGTTGACATGGATAGAATACGCGCACAACACCCTACCAGTAGCCGGTACTGGTATGTCCCCATTGTTGTGTTCGGTTGGTTATCAAGCACCCCTGTTTCCATCACAGGAACCCGAGGCCGCCGTTCCGTCTGCTGCTGCTTTCATCCAGAGATGCCGTGGCATCTGGAGGAGAACAGAGGAGAAGTTAAGGCAGTCTTCCAGACGGAACAAGGTTGTAGCTGACTGTCACAGGACTCCGGCTCCGCACTACATTTGTGGTCAGAAGGTATGGTTATCCACCAAAGACCTGCCTCTTCAGGTTCCTTCTCGTATGCTGGCTCCTCGGTTCGTTGGACCTTACCAGATCACTAAGATCCTGAGTCCTGTGGCAGTTCGTCTGAAGCTACTCAACACGCTTGGTCGGGTTCATCCTGTGTTCCACGTTTCTAGGATTAAGATTGTGATTCGTTCCCAACTCAACCGTACCGCCGTTTTTGAGATTTTCCCACCAAGCGTGGCCAATTTCTGCATTTTTGTGTTGTGAAAACAGGTGATCTGAAACTTGTGAAGTGATGACATGATTGGAATTTACAGTGCCCAAGTCTCAATTACGGACTTTGTGGACCTTCATAGCCATAGTCAAACTTCAAACAACGGACATAATGCAAAAATGACTTTAGATAAAATTGCTAAAAGTGTTTTATACAGTAAATAACCAAACTTGAACCTTTTCCAGCACAGGGTGGATTTTTTGTGTGTGTTTGTGTGTTTTTTCCACAGAGATGTGGTGGTGTGTCACAACCACTTTCAGCTTAAATTGTCGTATCAAATCAGATTTCTAGTGTAAAAGAGTGTTGAAAAAGAAGCCTTCTAGAGCAAACAATGGCCTCATTTGCACAAAGACAAGTAGAAGAGAAACTCACGGCTTATGTATTGAAAGTTTTCCGCTGTGAGATTAAAAATATCCTTTCCAAAGTATCGTCACAAAGTTGTGCACAAAGCGCGTACAGCGTTTCCAGCAAATCCAGTCAGTCACTGCTGCTGGAGCGTCTCTCCGGTCTACTGCGCTTTCCAAAGCATTAGTCCTGCTCACAACACACACACATAAATACACGCACACACACACACACAAACACACACACTCACCCATTTACACACAGCGTTCTGTGGATTAGGACTGTAATAAGATCACCTCCAATTCTCTTTCTTCCATCAAACTTCTTACATATGGCTTGACTTTCCGCATCCTGAAAGTTTGAACAAAGAACTTGACAAAGAAATGCGTCTTGCTGCTCCATTATATGTCGCTTTACTGTAAGTGTGAAGCGGCGTAAACTGCATTTCTCTGAAGGATAAAGTCGTTCCGGAAACCCCCGTAACAGACCGGATTCCACCGCACTTTAGTCCGGAAGCGTAGCTACAGAACAAGAACAACAGACATATACCGGAGATGCTCATTAAGGTGATCATGAATTTGTATTGTCCGTGTGTGTGTGTGTCAATTGTCTTGAAGTTGTGTCTAAGTAGATGCTGGTTAGGCAAGAATATACAATACACGTGTGAGATGTTGTGTGATGTTCTCATGTTTCTCCTGCTTGTGTTTTTACTAATGAATCTTCTGCTTTACGCAAGTGTTTCCTTCCTCAACAGTTCCAATTAAAAGAAAATGGTTGAATAAAACGTTTGAAAATATGCAAAGCCACGTACTCATGTAGCGAAAGATTCATTCTCATCATGTTGTGTTTCTCGAAGTGATCTGAAAATGTGTTTGTCATTTCAAACGATAAAAAACAAAATCGTTTGACATTGTTGGATCAACGTTGACATTTTGGTTAATCTAATAAATGGGTAAAGTTCCCGAATGGTTATGGCACCTTGAGTTGATTCTAAAACCTGCTCATAAACACTGGAGAAACATCAGAAGACCTTGAGAAGAAGCTGGAGATGATGGTCTGTAGTGGACGGGGATGGGTAAACACACAGCGTTTATGAGCCAAGGAGATGAAGAAGTCTCAGTCGCCTGTACGACAACACAACACAACACACAAATCACTAAACACCGCATTATTGTCTTCATCGACTCGAGGGTCATGCTGTTGCAGGGGCCGTGGCGCTCATGCTCAGTAGGGGCCGCTGATTAATTCCCGCCATCTTATCCAGCTCGCTGAGCAACTTCATTTCACGTGATGAGTTCACGCGAAGGTCAGGATGTGATATTACCATACAGTGCCGCTATTTCCATTATCACGTTATCCAGAGTGCGGCAATTAGCTGGCCAAGTGGGAATTGGTTCAACGCCTTCAAAAGATCAGCTTCAGAAGTCCGCTGATGTCATTGCGCGGATGTCTTCGTGAACCGGAATCTACGCTCGTACTGCAGACAGCAAAGTGGCGAGAGTTCTGATATTATGTTGCGTTCCAGAAAACGAAAGCCGAGCAGTTTGTTTCAGACTGGGTGTCGGGACAGTGGCGTCAGTCTTCTGGCACGCCAAGCGTTTAGTTCCGCCTCTGCCAAATCAAAGCAAAACAAAAAGTATTTTTGATTTTCGCACGGTCGCCATCTGCTACTCTACATCTAAATTTCACAATCCAATTCTGAGTCGCCCGCGTCCGGCTCTCCCGCTCCGTCAATCAGCCAACGCTCCAGAGACGCTTCCAGCTTCATCAAAACACAGCGTGAAAGGCAATTTGAAGTCAGCGACGTTTAAGGCATTGCCGTGTTGCACGACTGAGCCAAGCTGGAGAAGAGCTTTTATCATTTAAAAGGCGCCGGAATAGATTTCGCACCCCAACAATACTGTAAATATATCTGGCCGCGTGTTTGGACGACTGCCACGAGATGGAGGCCACTTTCAAGTCGCTGTGCATTAATAAATCACCAGCCTTCAAACGCTGGCTCTCGTACGATTGTGCAGTCACAGGTAAATCTTGCTGGCGGTGGGATCTGTTGATGGATGGAGTCTGATGCTCCTCCAACAGTTGCGGCGAAGGTTGGTGTTTGTTGGCGCTCTCGGTGACACAATCGCTCACTTCTCTTTGGTTTAGAATATCAAGAGCAGAATGGCCTTGCTGACAAATGTCCTCCTTTTGCTCTCACTGAAAAGCCGATTGTTCATTTTATAGAAATTTCAAGCGGCTGGGCGTTTAACCCTCCTATTATGTTCGGGTCCAATTGACCCGTGTTAAAAGTTTAAAAAAAAAAAAAAATCTTAAAAGTATCATCATTTCACTTTGAAACGTCTTCTGCTTGTCTTAGATTGTGTAATCAACATATAAACAAAAAATGTTTCTGTTAACAGATTTGTAACGCCGGCTACATGTTTTACAAAGAAAATGTTCGGGTCAATTTGACCCTTCTGACAAAATGGAAGCTAAAAAGGGTCAGAAAGATCAAAAATATCTTTCTTTGCAACACTGATACATATTACACCACTGTCTCACACTCACACACTCTCACACACAGTATCATTGTGATATAAACATGTAGCGTGTATAACATGTATTTTTTTTTATATATGTAGATTACACCAAATAAGACAAGCAGGAGACGTTTCAAAGTGAAAAAATAATTTGAAGTACTTTTAAAATATTTTTTAAACTTTCAAAACGGGTCAATTTCACCTGAACATAATGAGAGGGTTAATAAAGAATAAGGGAGAAAATTAGGTGATTGTCAATGGCCACTATCGAAATTGTGCTGTGCATTTGACCACTCTATAAAGTGACACACACAAACCCGGAGCAGTGGGCAGTATTACGCCGTGTTGCTTGGGCCTTATAATCAAATAGTTTAGTAGATGAAGCTCTGGTTTATGGTCACTTCACATTCTCTGCCTTTTGCAAACGTACTGAGCGCCAAAGTGAATGTACAAATGGAGGTTGAAATCTGGGACTTGAACCCGTGAGTAGTTGCTCAGACTGTTGCTAATGTGTCGTGTGCTCTGGGCCAGTCTCGCTTTAAACACACAGTCAGACGGAGAGAGAGATGCTCTTTTCCTCTGAAGTCGCTTCATCTCCATCCAGCGAAAGACCGTGGGCTTCTGTCTATTGAACAAAACTCTCCAAATTGGTTCCTGAGGTTCGCATCTTCTACCGTTCTCTCACCTGGGACGGAAGAATTGCCTCGTAGGCTCAAACGGCAAGACCGGGCTCTTCTTTCTTCTCTGATCCGCTGCGATTGGAACGGCGTTTTCCCTCGGCATTGTCAAACACAGTCTGCTGTCTTTCTTTCTCTGTCAAAGGCTCTTCATGCATTTTTAAATCGCAGGCGAACCCTCGGTGCGACCCGTCTGTTCGTCAAAGCTTTCAAGTAAGTTTCCAGCGCCGGTCCGAGTTTTTCTGCAGCTTGTGGCCTATTTGTAAACAAGTGGAGGACGTGGAAACACATTAGTGTCACTTCGGTGTAAATTCAGCGCGGGGACATGTCAAGACGGCGCGGCATGACGCGAGCGGAAGTAGCGGAGAGATAAATTATTCACCGCCGCTTGCTTGAAATCCAGTGGTTTCATTAATGCCAACCGCTTTAATGGCCGGACTCTGGACAAGGCGCAGAAAGAGTTCGGCTTTCTCTTTTGTTTTCTGCCAAAGCGGTGTGCAAACCTCTTCTGTTTGTTTCAATCATTTATTGATGGATCTGGCTGTGATGCGTGAGGTCGGACGTCCGGCATCGGGTAATGGGTTCCAAAGGAGTCCATCTCACTGGAAACATCTGGATGAAGAATGCCTTTGGTACAGCAGTGATTTCAGCTTGAAAAGCATACGTTTTATTAATATAACATAACATAACATTATAATATAATAAAAATATTATATATGTATACAGTGTACTTAAAATTTTTAATATATTACATATTACTTATTACTGTTTGAAAAAAGTAATGTTACATTACAATATTAATGTCTCATAAATGTAATATATTACATTACTTATTTATTACTTATAAGTTACTTTCACCAAGTAGAAATTAACAAAAAAATTACCTAAAATAACAAAGTGTACTTTTTACTTGTACAGTAGTTTGTTACATCCACTAGAAGGCATAGTTATGTAGCCTAATGACTGTGGCCTATCCAAGCTACAATATACATAGTCTATAATTGTAGAGTGACCATATATTTTGATTTTCAAAAAAGAGGAAAACCGGTGCGGCCTCGACACATTTTAGACAGGCTTCTCGGAGGTTGATGAACATGCTTTAATATGCATTAAAAAAAAAGTAAAAACTTAAATATGTAACAATTTTAGTCTGACTTTTTTCCACAATAAATTATTTAATTTATTTAATTTATTGTGTTTAATTAATAATATGAAATAAAGTTCTATATATCAACTCTTTTGTTTGAAAATCCAGCTTCAACAATATATCTAATAATATCTATGTCTCTATTAGTGAACAATATTAGTGGGCAGTTGTCATTAAAACGTTTTTATTTGACAGATAATTTAAAAATATAGTAATAGTATACATAATATACCGGTACATTAAAGTTTCAATGTATTAGTTCATTTTCCGTTCTCAAATAATTTAAGCACGGGTGGCAAACCTACATACACGTGGAATGGTCCTCTAAAAATGACGAAAAACCAGACATTTTCGTGAATTTATAAAATCCGACCGGATGTCTGGGGAAAAAATGCGATAAAGCGATTTTCCTACAATATCTGTGAATAACCTGGGTATATTTGATATCAGACACAACATGACTGTGTAAACTTCAGTGCGTTTTATTCATGTTGAAAGACTCACCGCACAATACTGTCCTGCTTTCTGGCCATAAAGTGCAGAGGACATTGTCGTTGCTGTTTCTTTCTCTTCAGGTCGAGCGATCTAATGGCACCGCTCCAGGTGTGTTTTTTTCATTAGTAGTGCTGTTTTTTTTATGTCGACCATTGTTTTGCGTTTACACAGCGGTCGCATTTCACCACAATGTTTTTGTTTTTTACAAAACTGAAACTATGCGCATAAGACCATCTCGCAAATGTACCTTCGGATTTGCCGGCAAATTGCCACAAGTCCGCCCCCGCCCTGTGACGTGCGCGAGTTACGCAGGCCAGTCGGAGCCAATAGCTGCACACCTCGAGCTCAAAGCCAATAGCTGCACACCTCGAGCTCAGAGCAGCGTTACAAAATACAACGCTCCACCAGTCTATTTACGAACAGGAAATATTAAATGTTTGATTTATTGTTTTAAAAGTTAAAGATTTGATGTAACGCAAGCGTTACTTGCATGTAACGAGTAATATATTACTGAAAATACAATAAGTAATAAGTTACACTACCGCATTGCAGCAACAAGTAATATTTTAGTGTACTATGTTACTTTTGTAACGCGTTACTCCCAACACTCCCAACACACACACACACACACACACACACATATATATATATATATATATATATATATATATATATATATATATATATATATATATATATATATGGCAAACCTCACTGTTCTCTCGGAATTTATCTGCAACAATCTATATTGAATTACATTTTTAATAGAATAAATGAGGGACACAGGCTCGTCTTTTTTGCACACTGATTTATTGTCAAACAGTCTTCCACCAGTCACTCAGGCAGACCAGTCTGTTCACGTTTTCCGGTGACAGATTGTCTCTTCTTCTCTGCACAATATGGCCCGCCAAAGAAAAAAGTCTCTCGCACAGGACGTTTGTGGCAGGAGTACTGAGGTACTTGCAAGCGACTGTGCCCACGCTACAAAATGTGGTCACGTTTGAAAAGTACACATCCTCAATGGATGCCGCTCCCCCACAGGTCAGTTTCTACCGGCCAGTTTCTTCTAAGGTAGCTTTGAACCTGCCAATGTAGGCGGGATCATCGTCCGAGATCTCCATGGTGCGCTGAAGGTGGCACAAGGTGGGAAGTGCCACAGAGCAGGAGACGTACTTTTCTCCACCGAGGAGCTCAGTGAGCTCAGTACCTAGAGGCAGACAGAAGCAGAGCCTTGGTTAACGACCCGCTGGTCCAATCCAGATCAGGAGCATACCTGCATGGCTCCAGTACAGCTTTCAGCCTGGACAGTCTCTCGTAGTGGGCGCTCGTCGGGAGGGCCAGGCAGTGCTTCTGCTGAGACAGTGTTGCCTGGAGCCCTTTTCTGTTACGAAGCACTCGCCTTATCATCTCCAGCGTCGAGTTCCACCGAGTTGGAACGTCTTGCACGAGGGACTCCTGATCCTGCCCGAGCGAGGCTTGCTGGAGGTTCAGCTCATCCGAGTTGGCCGGACTGTGCCTGAAATGTCCCACCACTTTACGGACTCTAGTCAGTGCAGCACTGAATCCACCTTCCCGGAGGGCGATGACGACAGCCCTCGGCACGACGTGCGCAACGCAGGGGATGTGCTCCAAGGGCAGTAGCCTCCCCGCGGCCACCATACTCGGGGCACTGTCCGTGCCAATGGTGCTGACTTTGTCAACGATCCCCCAGTCTTTGGCCCCGTCCATGAACTGATTGGCGCACGCTTTGGCAAAGTGGCGCTCCTCCGTCTTCCTCACGCCTAATAAGCAGGCAATTGGTGTGGTTGTAGAAACTGGTTGATAATGTCAATTTGAAAAAAAAAAAAA
>CM051496.1:30046996-30090230 GCA_028031935.1 Paedocypris micromegethes
AAAAAAAAAAAAAACACTGAACCTGACCCACCTAAATTGAAGGAGTGAAGTTCCCAGCCAGAGTTGATCAGGTAGTTGTCGTTACTTATGGAGGTCCAGTGGTCGCCTGAAAGCGCCACCCAACGACCCTCCTCAAGCTTTGCTGCTTTGGTGACTCTCTCGGCGGCATGCTGGTGGTGAATTCTCCTCATGATGGTCCGCCTGGCCGGTAGCCTGTAAGTGGGGTCGCCCGTGGCCACCTGGAGAAGACGCTGGAGGCAGCCGTCTTCCACCACGCTTATGGGCCGGCAGCTGGTTGAAATCCACCGGGCCAAAAGGTTGGTTAGCCGGGAAGAAAGCGCTAACCGGCCTCTCTTGAGCGCACTCGGGGATTGTTCTCTGACGCCGGCGCCGACCGCTCTCTGCACTAGTGCTCGGCCTCTCCTTGTCCGCTGGCGCCGACCGGTGCTTGGTTTTCAGGAGGTATTTCAGACTGGTAGAGCTCCAGCAGTAAGCGAACTCCGAATCGCACAGAGTGCAAATTACCATTCGCTTGTCAATGGTTCCGTCTGGAAGCACCTTAAAGTTGAATTTTCCGTGGAGCTAAGAGGATTTTTTCGACGCCACCTCCATTCCACTGCAGTGTAGCTCGGTGTGCTGATTAGCCTCGGCAGGTGATGGTGATGAGCTCGGTATGCTCCCCTGAGCGGCGCCCTCTGACGTAACAGGTAGCCTGGGGCCAGGCTTGCTGGAGGATTCAGCTACGACTTGGATGAACGATGCCTGCTTTGAGGATAGATTATTGGGGGGATATTTTTTTATCATGTGATAAAAAATTTGCCGCGGTAACGCCCATACCGCTAATACCGGCCCAACCCTAATATATATATATATATATATATATATATATATATATATATATATATATATATATATATATATACATATATATACTGTATTTATGCAAATATAAACATCCCGAAAAAAGAACCACCCCTCATTTTTCAGGCATAAAAAAATTTATAAAACGTTTCTGTTTAACGTTTCCCAGGGCTTTGATTGCGTCTGTTCCTTAGAATCTTTTTACTCCTTGCCCGTGTTCTTTATTTTTGACTGTTTTGTCTCTTTCTGCAATGACACATTGAACTTGTTCGTAACTGGTTGCGCTAAGCGTTTAGCATGGTTTGTAGTCTCGGTTTGTTGTAATATAAAATATTGTACTGTGTTTAGTTTAATCTTACTTCTTCCAGTGTTATTAGGCTTAGGTTAGTATAATTACACATAATTTATTTTACATTATTATAAATATTATTGTATATATAAATACATTTTTATTATATTGTTATTATAACACTAATAACATTCTAAGCCTGCAGATTTTGTTTGTCGGGTAGACATACATTTATTATGAATAAAACAGTATCATAATGGAAAAAATATCTTTTATTCAGAGGATAATATACGCATCTACGGAAGTAGCTTGCGAGTGATGGACACGAGAATAACGTTTTTGTTGCCCTCGCACGGCGGTCTGTTTTTCTGTTCCGACAGCAGTTGGGACCAAAGGTGGTTAGACGTGTTTGGAGAGGAGAGATTCGTCATCCGGCTCCTGCGGGTTCCTTAACCAGCCGCCGAGAGGAGGAGAGAAGTCAATTATACTCGGCTCAATTAATGTCTGCTGACTGCAGCATCTGTCTGCAGGCCAAACACAAGACATCTTGGTTTTCATTACTGCTCAGCTCCACATTTCTCCACGGATGAAGATTATTGGTGGTGAATTAGCTCAGTACCGCTGCGTAACATAGTTACCGCTCAGAAGAGAAGAGTTATGACTTAATTGTTTGGTAATAGAGATGAAAGTAATAAAACTCAGCCATATGTGTGACAGAGGAGCTGAGACGCCAGCTGGCACTGACCAAACATGGGCATCAGGACGTGTCACACCTGCTGCAGAGGAGGCAGCTGATTGGCTGAAGAGGAGCCCGGCTAGATTTGTGTGGAGGATTCTCGCCTGACGTTTCTCCAGAGCTTTACGTTTATCAGCCAGACAAACACAATCAGGTTTGGCATATCAGTGATGAACAGAGACCAGATTAGTTTTAACAAATTAACAAAACAATTATTAAGACCAATATTAATATTAAGAAAAAATAGCAATATTGCAGCAGATATTACTCCCAGAAAAATTGTCTGCTCGTAGTGAAATATTGCAATTTTTTTCATAATATTGGTTTTATTCATGGCTTTGTTCATTTGTTAAAATGTAATTGTTAATTTTTGGAGAATATGTAATACATTTGAACTCTACTTTTTAAAATGGATGAAGCATTTGGATTTATGTGTTAAATGAGATGAATAAATATTTCAAATTATATTTTTGTTACATTTTACATCTGAAAGAAACATCTGATGTTTTTATACGATTGTGCAGGTATTTTTTTCGAGTAATTTCCTTACAAACTTTATATCTATAAATGTACATATAATTTCTGAAAAGGAATTTTTTTAACAAATATCAAGGACGAATATTATTCAAACAGTCAACAAAGGCGACAAATATCATTCTTTTTTTTTCGCGTCTCTAGTCTAGTCTAGTCTTTGTCTCCTTTGAATAACAATATTCCAGAAATTCAGAGGAGTTTTCTGACTGACTGAATGAACAACATCCTCGGAAAGAGAATGAACCACACATCAAACATCTGTCTAAGACGGTGAATTAAGTTAGCTTTAACGCAGCATTAGTCTATCAAAAATACATTAAACTGAACTTCTCATCACACACTTTTTCTTTTTCCTTTCATCAGTTTTTATGGAAAGAGACAGACAGATAAAAAGAGAGAAAGTGCCAGACATAGAGAGAGACAGACAGATAGACAGACTGACTGACAGACTGATAGACAGAGATAAATAGAGAGAGAATCAAAGGGAGAGATTTTCAGATAGAGAGACTTTAAGGGAGAAATATAAATAAGAGAGAGAGAGAGAGAGAGAGAGAGAGAGAGAAAGAGAGAGAGAGAGAGAGAGAGAGAGAGAGAGAGAGAGAGAGAGAGACAGACAGACAGACACACAGAGTGTGTGAGAAAGAAAGAAGGAAAGAAAAAAAGATAGACAATTAGGGAGAGAGACAGACAGAGAGATAAATAGACAGAAAGACAGACAGAGAGAGACAAAGACTGAGAGTGAGTTAGAGACAGACACAAACAGACAGTGTGTGTGAGTGAGTGAGAAAGACAGATAGACAATTAGAGAGAGACAGACATACAAAAATATAGAGAGAGAGACAGAGAGTGAGACAGACTTGTTTCCAGTGTGACAAATACACTTTCTATTCACAAATGACACTAGTTTCACTTCTGTCTGTTTTGTAGATCTCTAAATGACTGTGACTATTAATCCTTCCATATTGTGATGATCATTTTCCGGTTTGGTTGTATGCTTGCATGGAGTGTGTGACGTGAGTGTGTGTTGTGTAGCGTCTGCGGGGAAATGATCTGTAGACTAGCTACATTTGTCAAGAGGCCGTACATCTGATTTCACTGGGCAATCACACTAATCATTACAGCGTTTGAGAGTATTAATGCTCTCTCAATAATGGCGTATCCATCAGAGACGCCCGATCAATAATTGTGTTTGGCCTGCGTGTCATCAGTAGCAGACTTGGATCATAACAGTAGCGAGATCGACCCGCTCTTCAGCTCCGAGCCGGAGGTGCGGGGAGACGGCCATGGCTCGGAGTCTCTGTCGAGCGCCGTCCATCAGTCCCGACCGTACCAGCTGATTGATGGAGAGAACGTGCCGCTGTTTGATTAACAGATAATTGCCTTTTAGATTTAAATGATAATGCCAATATGTTTAGCGTAAGTAGGACTGATGGTGATTAGCGAAGGTTTAATGCTCACGGTGCTTCACCACCGCTTGCCCACGCGGCATCGGGCCAGTTTGCTTGCGATCGCTTTAATCTCGCCGCTCGTTTGGACCGTGCGCGAAGCCTCCGGCTGCTGTGAGGCTTTTATTTCAGACTTCCTCCATCCACCAGCCAACCGAAGGGATGCGGCCAGGCTTCTGCGCCGCTCGATAAAGCGTACACAGTGAAAAAATTTGACGTGCTATTTACGTAAAAAAAGTTTGGTAACACAAATTATAAATAAGCAGTTTCTCACAGCTTACTTTTTAAGTAGAATATGCTTGAAAAGGTCGGGTCAAAAATCTTGAAATATTCAGCCTGACGTTATTAATTTAACAATTAGTAGTGGATTGTGCTTTTTAATTTGATAATATAAATTCTCAATATATATCCTCAATTTTTTTCACGGTTGATGGTTTTAATACTAATTTAATACTTGATTGACTGAAGAACAATAGTTTCATATATTTCCTCACAAAGACATTCCACTCATTGGATAAGCTTCTCTATTCAGAGATTTGACGAGAATGAAATTCATCCTCAACCTCATTCTGAAGAGCAGTAGACACATTGACGGTGAGAACACATTTTACATTTTACAAATCGCAAATTTGTTTTACAGATTTTTTACAAAAAATTGTTTACAAATTTTACAAATTTATCCTTGTTATAACGTAGCAGTTAATGTAAAAATGTATGTTTTATTTTAAGGTTTAAAAAGAGTTAAAGAACTGCAAGCAACACATGCAAGCTTCTCATTGGCTCTCCTAAGGAACAAGCTGATGGTTTGGAGCTGCTGATTCTCTTTCCTCTAAACGTTCTTCATCTGCGTTATCATGGCTTTTAATCACTTCACTTTGAGACTAAATTAAAACCATAAACTAACTGAACTAATTCTCTTAAAATAAATGTGAATTCTCATTTTCTCAATCTTTTGCACTGGTTTGCTTAAAAAAAAGAGGTGAAATTTGCATTTTAATTAGTTTTTAACAAAATGTTCTTAACATTTTAAGAGAAACACAACAACTTTTTTTTCAAGGACACATGTACATTCTTTTTAGCAATCACATAATTAAAAAAAAATGAAAATTCCAAGCCTCATGATTCTTTTTTTTACAGTGTAAGAGGATTGTTCAGCAGCTCAGGCCTGCTCACGTACTCAGTACTATTACTGAAACCCCGAAGGTCCGGTTTACCTGTCCACGTCAGATCAAAACGAGGGATTTTCTCCAGGTTTCGCACGCTTCACTTTCCCATGTGTTCAAGTGCCTTGATAAAAGCGCTTCGTCTCGTCGATTTATTCTTTTGATGTGAGTGAAGCAGCATTGTATCTTTTATTCTGTAACAACTACCTGTACACTGTACACTGTAGTACAGTAACTAACTGTGGTAAAACTTGAATAACTATATGCTATGAACCATTAGTTACGTGTCCGTAATTATCAATCTATCAATCAGTAATAAAGCATTGATGATAGGCGCTAGTCTATCTTATCTCTTATGTATCTTCTACTGCAAAGGTTTTATTAATGCTTTATAAGGATTTATAAAATTGGCTCAATACTGTAATAATTTTTTCAGTTGATTTTCAGAGAGAGAGAGAGAGAGAAAGAGAGAGACTTTTCTCGCAAAGACCTTTTGCGCAATTAGGAAAAAGAGAGTCAATTCAAAAGAAAAAAAAAATTTATTGGTGTTCAGACTATGGGCTATAACCAGAAGAGCAAGCCAGATAGGAAAACAAAACCTCTCAGGCGGGGTGAGAGGAAAAAACCTCCGGAGAAGACGACTCTGTACTCCTCTGGCAGAATTTTTTATCACTACAACTCAGTGCTGAAGATGGTTCGGGACGGTGTCTTCCTCCTGCGGTGCGTAAAGTGTGACGTCTCCATCCCTCCCATGACAGTGCAGTGGCACCAGATTGAAAACACCTTGGAACAACTTCATCGCCATTCTGGTTGAACCGAAACACCTCCAAGCTTCGTCTGCTCCTACCCGGTGCTACTGACATTCCTCAAAACGAAGTGGTCTCCTTCCTGGTGGTATTGACAATCTTCCGAGCGGTGTCATCTCCTCCGACAGGGATGTCGATCACTAAGGGCCTCAGCAAAGGAGTAAAACGATCAAGAAAATAAAAAACTATTAGTAGTTACATGAAAGGCTCTAAGACAGGGGTGCCCATTATGTCGATCGCGATCGACTGGTCAATCGCAAAGGCATTGTGAGTAGATCGCATGACATTGGGAAAAAATGTCCAGGAATTTTTTTTTAAAAAAACTCTAGGAAGTTTGTGAGTAAGAGATCGGCTAAAATGAGTTTAAAGCATGGCGATTCTACCCCACACGCAATCTTAATCCGCAATCTTTACACGATTCTGCCAAACTCTAACTTCCGACGAGCGTCTCTCTGTCAGCTGTGTGCGCGCTCTCGTGGGGCGGAGTTCCGTGCGCAGCAGCGGTCACGTGCGCTTATTACGATTAGGAGTCGGGTGCTAGTCGAGTTTAAAAAAAACATACAATAAATAAAGAGAATGAGTGAGCAAACACAACGGTAAAGTAAGTCTTCTATCAACTCTGACATTTTCGTACCTGAAAAAGAATTTTATTCTGAAGTGTGTGTGTTTACTGCGTTTTAAAACCAGAAGATGACACTGATCAAACCATATATAAAGTGAGGTGATGGCAATATACAACAAACATATACAGTTGAGGACGAAATAATTTAATAATACATTTATTAAAGTTATATATATATATATATATATATATATATATCCGGTAAATCGCTTTGACTAGGTCATTTGAAAAGTAGATCGCGGACCGAAAAAGTGTGGGCACCCCTGCTCTAAGACAATAATAATAGTAGTGATGCTTTGGTGCAGGTGAGGTTCGGTTCCGGCCTTCTACCGGAATATTGTGTTAATATTAGTCATTGAACATGTTATTATTACAGTTATAAATATGCTTCAATGTATAAACAAGTCAGTTTAGTCCTTCCTTACATTCAGTCAGTTGTTGAGACAGAACAGTCTGTTGAATGAAGTGACCTGAGAGTGAGAATGTCATGGCTGCTGGATGACGGACCCACAAGCACAGCACGACCGAGGCGATCACTAAGGGTTAACCAAGTTTCATTCCAAACATGGTCAGGCAGGCAGAGGTGAGTACAGAGCAAACAGGTAACAAGAGATCAGGAAAAACAAGCGTAGGTTAAAGCAGGATCAGAACGGGACAAAATTACTAGTCAAAAACCGAGAAACGAGGCAAGAACAATGGGTGAATCTTGGCAAGACAAGATACACAAAAAACGCTGGATGACAGGTAAAGAACACTGACAAGCTGGCAAAGAATAAACTGACGAGCTGGTGCAATATCTACAAAACTGGACCGAAAGAAACAGATTGAAATGCCATCGCGGAGAAAATCTGAAGTAAACAAACTCTAACCGGAAGTTTCAAAACAAGAGTTTGTGACACTAAGAGCCCGAGTTTGTGACACAGAACAGCTTCTTCTTCTTGTTCACATGCAATTCGCAGTTCCCTTAATTCTCAATCGCTGGCTGGACTCTGATTCCCATCAATCTTTGCCACATTTTGCGACTTCCCATCCGCTGTCGTTACTGGAAACCGTAACAGTTTATTGCAAATTGTATGCGGTGCAGTATTCTTACCGCAGCAAGAAGAGACGGTGCTAATGGTTGCACTTAAAGTGAAACTCTTAGTCTAAAAGTTCATCCTTGTTCTTATTTGTGGTACGTCGAAGCAAACGGCGAACACAACTGTAAGTAAAAATCTGCAACTGCAACGTTATAAATAAAGAACGCGATTAAACATTTAAAACTAAATGCATGCAATTGCTAATTTTGACAGCCCTAATTATGTGTGTGTGTAAATACATGCATACGGTATACAGTACATGTGTTTTTTGAAACTTTCAGAAACCACTGGTTGAATGTGTTTTAATGTTCTGGAACAATGTTGCTTTTTTTATCAGTGCATTTATCTGAGGGTTTAAACTGTGCTGCCATGGCAACAGACAGGTCAGCTGATAACAAGATCAGCCACTCCTGATCCTCATTTTCTGCTTCGTCCGGATTGATCTGGACCATCGTGATAACTGCTGAAATCTCAATTCCCCTCTCTTCGTTCTCAGCAGAATGGAACAGTTTCTGAAATAATGTCACTTTACACACTATGTTTATTAATATTATGATTATTATTATTATTATTATTATAGTGAAATATTACTGTTATATCAGTAGAAGAACTTGTTGTGAGCGTGTGTCAGGTTTGAACATTCACTAAACACTGACAGTAAAATTGGAAGAGTGGAAGCGTGAAAATTGGGAAAATTAGAAAATTTAAATCTTTGTTTGTGGTCACAGTACAAACTAAAGAGTCAATTTATATTCCTCAGGTTGTCATAGAGATACTTATACAATATGTTCTGCAATTTTAAATTAAATAAGCCTTATTAATCATCAAATCTTGTCATCTCTTTCATTTTGACAAAGATAGAAGTGGGAAACACGCGGAAAGTATTATATACAATTATCAGTGAAACCACTAAAATCTTCTTTAGACAAACTTTCTTGAGTTGACAGAGTTGCAACTCTGTAGAGTTGACATTTAATTTTGTTTTAATTCTGTGTAGCGAGCATCGTTTATTTTGTTAGCTCTTGTCTTTTATTTTGTGTAACGCATGTCTTTTGTTTTGTATAGCGAGCGTCTTTTACTTTGTGTAGCAATCTTTTTTTATTTGGTATAGATCTTGTGTATATAACGTCTATTATTTTGTGTGGCTAACGTCTTTTTGTTTATTTTGAGTAGCGCGTGTTTTTTAATTTGTATAGCAAACCTTTTATTTTGTGTAGCGCTCATCTTTTATTTTGTCTAGCGTGCATCTTTTATTTTGTATAGCGAACCTTCTATTATGTGTAGCGCACATCTTTTATTTTGTGTAGTGAGCTTCTATTATTTTGTGTAGCTCACACATCTTTTATTTGGCGTAGCGCGCATCTTTTATTTTGTGTAGGACGTGTCTTTCATTTTGTTTAGGGCGAGTATTGTGTTTTGTCGAGCAAGCTTCTTTTATTTTGTGTAGCTATTGTCTTTTATTTTGTCAAGTTCAAGTTCAAGTTTATATATAGAGCGCTTTTCTTAGTCCGAGACAACGCAAAAGTCCGCTATTTAGTGTAGTGTACATTTTTTTACTTTGTGTAGCTAACGTTTTTTAATTTGTGTAGTGTGTGTCTTTTTTTTTTTTGAGTAGCGCGTGTCTTTAACGTAAGATCCGCCTGCTCACGAACCATCGCCATCTTTCAACTCGAACTCCCCACAAACATAAAAACTGCTGACCACTAAATTATTCATAGCCACGTTATGAATAAATAAAGGTGCAGAATTTCTTGCAACAAATCTGGGAAGTATTTGCTCATTTAATGGTTGAATTCAAACAGAAGCTGCAGCACGTTCCCGCCGGGACCCTCGGACTTGACCGGGGGCCAATCTGGCGCTTTGCGGACTCTTCTCTCCTTTATTTGATTTCCACAGGCTTGTGTCCAGAGCTTTTATTTTCCCCCTGCTAATGTGAGGGATTAATTGCGTGCGACACACATGCACATCCATATTTAATCGCGCGCTGGGCTCCTGCACCGCGGCGTGTCGATGGCGGCACGTGAGGCATCCGCGCGGATCGATGGGCGTTTAGCGGCGAGTTGGAGCCGATAACGAAGCCCAACTGAATCCCGAAGTTTGACGTGTTTAGCGAACTAATGAAGCAACGAGGCGAAAATAGAGGATCACCAGCGTCTTCCACTCAAAAGCCGTCATTACCGCTGACATTACTGGTTTTCTCACTGGTTTCAGTGTGACTAGCTAAACTAGTCTCACTACACTCACTAACTAGCTAAACTTGATCAGTGTAACAGTGAAAGTCAAAGTTTACATTCTACTTTCCCTCTCCTTCCCTCTTAGTCTCTCTCTTTCTCTCTCTCACTTTTTCAGTTTCCCTCCCTCATTCTCTCTCTCTGTCTGTATCTCTCTTTCTCTTTTACTCACGCACACACACAAACTCACTCACTCAATCTCTCGCTCTGTTGCTCTCACTCTCTCTGTTTCTCTCGCTCTCTTGCCCCCCCCCCTCTCTCTGTCGTCTGCCTGTCTCTCTCTTTTTATGTGTAGCTTTCTTTATATCTCCCTCTCATCCTGTCTCACTCTCTCTGTGCTGCTCTCTCTCTTTCTTTCTGTCTCTCTCCCTCTGGTCTTTCTCTCACTCTCTTTGACTATCTTTCTCTCTCACTCTCTCCATCATTCTCTCTTGCTCTTTCTCTGTTTGTCTGTCTCTCTTTCTGATTTCTCACCCCCCCCCCCTTTTCCCTTTCGCTCTCTCTCTCGCTCTCTGTCTCTGTTTGCCAATCTGTCTGACTGTCTCTCCATCTCTCTCTATCTATCTCCCTCTCTTTTTCTGTGCTGCACTCTCTCTCTCTCTCCCTCTCTCTCTTTCTATAGGGCAACATCTTTATCTGATTTTGAACAATTCGGGACTGTTGTAATTTACTATTTTTCAAAAAATCGGTTTATTTTCCATAGGACTAGTTCATTTATTTGTTTAGTTTGGTTGGGTCTTTCTCTGATGTTGCTTTCCAATGTTTTAACGTTAACACTGTGAAATTAAAGTTTGGGCCATTTCCAGTATACACTACATGTATTACCTATTTAAACCTGGTTTAATGACTCCGGAGATACGCTCTGTCTAGACTTTTGCGTTAGTTGCAGAGTTTAAACATCGGGAAAAACTGTGAAATAACAATATTTTACAGGCTTTGCTTTTGATGACAAAATTTAATAGGCTGTTTTGCTGTAAATTATTGTGGTTTTGTTACTGGTTTGGAGTGACTTGAGAACAGACGTGTAGAGTACCAGACAGCTATTCTTGAGTAAAAGTACAGATACTTATTGTACAAATTATCTATTTAACAAAACTAAATAACAAAACTGTATCTAATTTTAAAAGAACGTAAGTGTTTTACTCGCACCAAATTTAGGTAAGAAAAAAAAACACCAAGAAATGTGAAAACAAACTCCATTCATGAGTTTTTTTTTTCTAATACAGAAATAAAATTTTAATACCTCAATGTTTTAAAAATGGTAGAACAAAGTAGATAAAAAGAACAAAAAGTCAGTCTCAGTCAAACGGAAATTAAAAAAAGAAGTCAAATAAAATTCAGATTAGTTAATTAAATATGATATAATAAAATTAGTAAAATACATTCACGCCTCTAATTCACGTTTGCGTTACTTAGCTGCAAAATCCAGTACATTCAGCTCCCTACAGATGGCGATATCGCTTCGTTCCCTCAAGAGATTAAACGCAATATAAATCAATGCCACATATAAATCAATATGCCATATAAAAAATGTAACGAGTAACGGCAAGTGTCCATTCAAATGTAGTGGAGTAAAGAGTACAGATACACAATCATAAATGTAGTGGAGTAGAGAGTAAAAGTTGCTTTTATTTTTGATACCAGTACAAGTACAAAGCAGCAAAAAACATACCTAAGTAAAGAAACAAAGTCAATTTACTCAAGTACTTTACACCTCTGCGGGAGAATGAGTAGATTAATCTGTACTTACTCTACACTAGGTTCCAAAGCGATTGGTTTTTATGCCAAAGGTGAGACCTGTGGCCACATTTGTGTGTGTGTTACTGTTTACGTTAGTGTGTGTGCGTGGCATTCTCCACTTCAAAGTTCCGTCTCCGCAGCTCACGCCAGCATTTGGCATTTTACTTGCCGTTTGCGTGTTTTTTTTCCCGCAATTTTTTTACAAACATTTCACAGCGCAGCTTTTCTTTTAAGTCGTGGAGGCTCACTCGTCTCTCGGGCCGACCTTCTGAACCCGCCGCTCCAAGCGCCGCGTTTCCGAGCCACTTTAAATGTCACCTCACTCCTGCTCAAACATTGTTTATTTGCAGTTGCAGACATGCAACCCGATAACGCCACAAAAGAGGCCGAGCTGGGCCTGTGATGGCGCTTATATGTCAGGATTCTCATTCCTTTTCCGTCGTCCCAACTGTAACAAAGCGTCCTCGAGCAGGAGCGCGGCGAGGTCAGCGCGGATTAGCCGCCGTAACCCTATCAGACCCTTACAAAGACCACTGACACCGGCTGTCAGCAGGCAACTCGATCCCTCGCCGCCGGGTTACGGCTCAATCCGGGAGTCTCTGTGGTCACCCGCCGTCTCTTTCTCTGATTGGCTGGGATCCGGCGGGACGTCACCACGCGGCAGTGGAAGCCCGAGAGCTGATGATGTGTGCCCGCGTCTGGAAACACGTTTGACTACGTTTCAGTGGTGTGAAGTACTTGAGTGAAAAACTCCACACTTTACTTTACTTAAGTATTGCTAGTAACTTTACTTAAGTAATTTAGTTGTTGCATTGCTGTTAGTTAAGTATTTTTTGCTACTTGTACTGAGAATAAAAAATATAAGCAACTTTTACTCTTCTACTTGACTACATTTTTGATTGAGTATCTGTACTCTTTACTCCACTACATTGAACACTTATCGTTACTCGTTACATTGGGATTGTGCGCGACAAGTCGGAATTTTTTACTACTGCAGTTAATTTCTTGGCAGACGAGGTGATATAATAGGAAATAAAACCTCATAAATAAATTTTTTCTTGATTTTCACATTTATTGGTGTTTTTTTTAAATATCTAATTTCACTACGAGTAAAATATGTAGGTTCTTTTAAAATTCAATACTTTACTATTTTTACTCAAGTCTTCTTGGAATTGGTGACTTGTAACTAGAAATGGAGTCATTTGCTGAGGTGTCAAGTAACGAAGTAATACAACTTCGTAATACTACTTCGTGATACTACTTCGTTACTGTTACAATTCCATCCGGGTCTTCACCATCTCCGGCCGCTCCGTCACTCACCAGCTACCCGTCGTCATCATCAGCTCAATCTGTCACACCGGTCACTCATCACTCACGTTCCCCGGACACTATTTAACCGCCATTCTCATCTCCAATCCTCGTCTGTCAATGTCCACGATCCTCTGATCCCGACACTCCCGCACAGACTCACCTCTCTTCATCTTCGTCATCGTCATCATCGTCTCGTCATCTGTCCTTGTGCTTCTCATCTGTTTGTATTAAACGTCACTGTGCACGAGCCCGTTCCCATTTGTCTTATGTCTTTTCGATTGACAGACCGGACCAAAATGGAGCAGGATGAGGAAGCGGGACCGTCCCAGAACACGCCAGCCTCTGTGGACGAGTTGATCGGCGCCATGAGCGTCATTCTACTGGAAGTCACGGCCATGATCCACCAGCAGCTTCCGTCAACACCCGCTGCCGATCAACCTCCGCCCATTGTTCCGTCCGCTCCACCCTCGGGAAGCAGCCCGTTAGCCCGACCACCCGTTTTCAATGGCCGAATTGAGGACTGTGAGGGTTTCATTGCACAATGTGAGCTCTATGTTCTCGCTAATCCCTCCACATTTGCGAATGAGGCCGCCAATATTGCATTTTTGTTCTCCCTCCTGGCCAGAACCGCTCGGCAATGGGCAACTCCTCTTTGGACTATGCACTCCGCGCGTTTGAACAACGCTGAGGCGTATTTCTCTGCATTACGCAAGGCCTTTGGAGGGCTGAGCATGGCGCTGCCGATTCAGGATCATCTCCTCAGTTTGCGTCAGGGCGCTCGGCCGGTGAGTCAATACGCGCTGGAGTTTCGCGCGCTAGCTCGGATCTTCGGTTCCAAACCACGTCGATAAGCGGTGACGATAGCGGAATCAGTCCAATCAGTACTCATTGGACTAATTCCACTCTCGTCGCTGCTCTCGTTGTGTTTTCGGAAACTTTGGGACTTGAAGGATTCATTGAGAAGTCTCTCCACGTAGGCCAGCAGTTAGCTTTTGAGAAACCCAGCTACTCTGTGCGCCGCCCTCCCGCTGTTCCTGACACCACGTCTGTTGAACGGATATCGACAACTGGCATCTCACTCCCGCCGAGCGACCTCGCTGGATCCAGACTTTGTCTCTATTGCGCCGGTTCTGGCCATCAGCGCCCCGATTGCCCTGTGCGACCTCCCCAGAAACCGGTATGTGAACATTTACCCAATCCTAATGTGTCTTCGCCTCTGTTGAAGTCTGTGACTATCTCTTCTTCTTCTTCCTGGTTCACAGTCAAAGCATTAGTGGATTCTGGTTCAGTGGGTAATTTCATCAGCCCTCACTTATTGAAACGTTTACAACTTAAAGCTTGTTTAAGTGACACTGCATATCATATCCACTCCATCCAAGGTAAACCTCTGTTTGATGGGCAGATCCGGTCTCAATCCCCCAAGATCCCGCTCCGTGTGGGTCTTCTCCACTCTGAAGAAATACAATTTATGGTGTTTAGGATTTGGTCCTGAGGATAGATCCTGGGTCAAGCGAAAGGACATCCTCGATCTCGATCTGATGACAAGATTCCATGTTGACCACCCTGAGAAACTAGCACCTCGACCCCGCGGCCGTCCCCGCTGTCGCTTTCAAAATCACGCATCAAGAGCCGCTGGGGGAAGGGAGAGTACTGTGACAATTCCAACTCCGGCCGCTCCATTTCTCACCAGCTTCCCTTCATCATCACCAACTCCGGTTCCGGCTGGCGGCGCGAAGAGACGCAGCGGCCACAGCGGGATCCAAATTGGTGCTATTTGTCTTTCTTTCCAAACTCTTCTGCGTTCAGTCCTACAACCGAGAAGAACTTTTGAGCCTGCATTGTGCAACAACCGACTTGCACAATGAAACAAAAGAATTGCTGCGTGATCTCTGACTTCTGCGGCCTCAGACCTCGGAGTCGCCTGACACCCGGGGCCGAGAAAGGCATCGTCGTAAGCGGTGTGCGAGGAAGCGGAAGCGCGGGAAAAGGGCGGGCGACCGCGCTAGGCTAACAGCTAACTACAGCTGGCCGGCGCTTCCCTCGATCACTTTGGCTAACGTTCGCTCCCTGGAAAGTAAAATAGACTATATCACACTACAGCGATCTTCACTGCGTGAGTTCAGGGACTGTTGTGTTTACGTTTTAAAGAGGTGATGAGGCACATTAAGAACCTGCTGCCACCATCTTTGGACCCCATGCAGTTTGCGTATCGTCCAAACCGCTTCACGGACGACGCCATCACCACCACCCTCTACCTCACCCTCACTCACCTGGACAACAAGGACACATACGTTCGAATGCTGTTCATAGACTTCAGTTCAGCATTCAACACAATCATCCCTCATCAGCTGATCGAGAAGCTGAGCCTGCTGGGTCTCAACACCTCTCTCTGCAACTGGATACTGGACTTCCTGACGGGAAGACCTCAGTCCGTCCAGATCGGGAACAGCATCTCCAGCTCCATCACACTGAACACTGGAGCTCCACAGGGCTGTGTACTCAGTCCACTGCTGTTCACTCTGCTGACTCACGACTGTGCAGCGATGCACAGTTCAAATCACATCATCAAATTTGCTGACGACACGACTGTGGTGGGTCTAATCAGCAAGAACGACGAGTCGGCGTACAGAGAGGAGGTGGAACATCTGACTTCTTGGTGTATAGCCAACAACCTGTCTCTCAACGTTGCAAAGACAAAACAGATGGTTGTCGACTTCAGGAGATCACAGAGTCACCGCTAGCCGCTGGAGATTGACGGAGCCCAAGTGGAGATCGTCAAGAGCACCAAATTTCTTGGTATTCATCTGGCAGAGAACCTCGGCTGGTCCCTCAACACCAGCTCCATCACCAGGAAAGCCCAACAGCGCCTTTACTTCCTGAGGAAGCTGAGGAGATCACGCCTCCCACCACCCAGCCTCACCACCTTTTACAGAGGAACCATCGAGAGCATCCTGAGCAGCTGCATCACTGCCTGGTTTGGGAACTGCACCGCCTCGGACCGCAAGACCCTGCAGAGGATAGTGAAGACAGCTGAGAAGATCATCGGTGTTTCTTCCATCCATCGTGGACATCTACACATCCGTAAGGCGAACAGCATCGTAGATGACCACACCCACCCCTCTCATCTTCTCTTCAGTCTCCTGCCATCTGGTAAGAGGTACCGCAGCATTCGGACCCTCACGACCAGACTGCGCGACAGTTTCTTCCCCCAGGCCATCCGGCTGCTCAACACTGCGCGGAGCTGAGGAAGACCTGGACCTCTTCACACACAGGGCTGTATCTCAGAACATATACTGTATCTGCATAGATTGGTTATCTGTCTCACCCATTCTGTTCTCGCTTCTCTTGCAGTGGTACCCTGAGGAACATCCGTCCACTCAAGATGAGGGAAGCTTGGACACCCTGACTTATGTCTTCTCTCCCTGTGCACTAGTCGGGTGCACATCGTCAGTATGTCCTGTCTTCGTGTCCTGTTCTGTCGTTGCACTTGTGTACCCCTATTTATTTTGCGTGCCCCTCCCCTTGTTGTACAGGTCTTTCTGTTCTGTGTGGACTGTGATCTGTTCTGTGTAGCACCAGGGTCCTGAAGAAACGTTGTCCCGTTTCACTGTGTATCGCTCTGCAATATGTAGTTGAAATGACAATAAAGCTTCTTTGACTTTGACTTTGACTCAATCTGTCACACCGGTCACTCATCACTCACGTTCCCCGGACACATTTTACCGCCAGTCGGTAAACTTGATTGTGGTTGAATGAGACGTATATAGCATCGCGCTTTATTGCGCAAGAGAATGATGGAGAGGCGCTTTATGGAATCAGGTTAGTGTCAATACGGCTAGTGCACAAACATATAGTCCCAGTTGGGACAAGTGTGAGGCTCACTGTCCGTGTGTAAAGCTCCATATGTATCCAGTGTGTAATAAAGCTGCCCGAGATAATAATAATTAATAATAATTCATTTTATTTATGGGCGCCTTTCAGCACACAAGGACACCGTACAACAACACAAAAATAGTACATAAACAATGCTCAAAGCTTAAACAGACAAAGCAAATGATGAGGGAGGCTAGTGGGGAGCGAATGCATTATGGAAAAGGTGTGTTTTGAGCTGGGATTTGAAGGTAGACAGGCTATTGCAGTTTCGTAGGTCTGGAGGAAGGGAGTTCCACAGGTGAGGAGCAGTATGGCTAAAAGCTCGGGCCCCCATAGTTTTCAGCCGGACTTTGGTGTGAGTGAGTGAGATAGAGGATGATGACCTGAGATGACGGGAGGGGATAGTGACCTGTATCAGTGCCAAAATATATGGAGGTGCAAGATGATGGATGGCCTTAAAAGTGAGGAGCTGGACTTTTCTAAGGAGATCTCAAAACTCACGTGAATACTGAAAAACATTTCATTTAGTATCTTTGTAAGACTTTGAGAGATATTATTTATCTTATACTAGAGATAAAGTAATGTTGAAGTGTAGTGGTTTGACTGTACATAATTCACCCTTTGATCTGTCTGTTCCCTATGTTACTTTGCCAAAGGCATTTATGTTGTTCTCCCATCTAGGATTGGGAGTTAAGTAGTCACGTGACGGTGACGTATATTGCGTGTGCCGGGAAGTTCTCAGTTGAGTTAGGAGTTGTGAATAAACGACACACGCGTTTATTGCGTTAAACCCGGATATCGTTTTTATCTGTCTTTCACACCTTCCACACTGGTGACCCCGACGTTTACCTGTTGGACGTATCCACAGGAACTACAATGACCGCAAACGCCGTCACGCTCAAGCTCCCCGAGTTCTGGGAATCCTCCGCTTCGGCCTGGTTCGCGCAGACGGAAGCACAGTTCGCGTTGCGAGAGATCACAGCAGACGCCACGAAATACTACTACGTGGTATCAGCATTAAGCAGCTCAACGGCGGCCAGAGTTGTGCATTTGCTGAAACATCCGCCAGCAACGGAGAAATATGTCACACTCAAGACACAGCTGCTGAAAACTTTTGAACTCTCCGACGCCGAGAGAGCCAACCGGCTTTTCTCTTTACAAGGACTGGGCGACAGCAAACCTTCTGAGCTGATGGACAGAATGTTAGACCTTCTAGGTGAGCACGCGCCGGATTTTCTTTTCATTCAGCTGTTTTTGCGTCAGCTCCCGGCACAAGTGCGCGCAGCTTTAGCCAACACAACCATCACAGACTGTAGGGCGCTCGCTGAGGAGGCTGATAAATTTTTCCTGGCGACCCAACAACCCTGTGTGGCTGCCGTTTTGCCCGCACACGAGACTGCTGCACTTCCAGAACCCTCTGCACTTTTCGCTACTACGACGTCACGGCCGCAGCAGACTCACGGCTTGTGTTTTTATCATGCAAAGTTCGGAGCTAAAGCTAAGCGCTGCCTTCCTCCATGCACTTTCAGCAAACCGGGAAACGCCAAGGCTGGCGTTTTCTGTGTGACACGGGAGCACAACGGAGTGTCCTGCCGGCATCCGCGCTGGATACTGCAGCCGACAGCCACGGGCCGCCTATGGAGGCCGCTAACGGCACCACTATCCGCACGTATGGCACAAGATATGTGGAATTGTGTTTCGGAAGACAGCGTTTCACCTGAAATTTTGTTATTGCAAAAGTGGCTTTTCCGTTATTAGGATCAGATTTTTTGTGTGCGCACGGACTGTTGGTGGACATTAAGAACTGCCGTTTGATTGACGCGGTAACGTTTTGTTCTTACGCATGCACTTTTCGCCTCGGTGACTCCGTCAAGCTTTCCGGGATGTTTCCTGCTGCAGATGCGTTTGGCTCATTGCTTGCTGAATTCCCAGCCCTCACGCAGCCCACGTTTTCGGCATCGACAGCAAAGCACGGAGTGCAGCACCACATAACCACCACCGGCCCTCCGGTCTACGCTCGCGCGCGCCGACTCGACCCCACCAAGCTGGCTGTGGCCAGGGCGGAGTTTGACAGCATGGAGCACTTGGGCATTGTTCGGCGTTCCAACAGCCCGTGGGCATCTCCACTCCATATCGTCCCCAAGCCTGGTGGCGGTTGGTGCCCGTGCGGTGACTATCGCCGGCTGAACGATGCCACGACACCGGACCGTTACCCCATTCCACACGTCCAGGACTTTTCCACCCATTTGGCAGGCAAGACTATTTTTTCCAAAGTCGACCTGGTCCGAGGTTATCATCAGGTGCCTGTGCATCCTTCGGACGTTCCAAAAACGGCGGTTATCACACCGTTTGGTTTATTTGAATTTCTCCGCATGTCTTTCGGACTTGAAAATGCTGCTCAGACTTTTCAGCGCCTCATGGACTCTGTGTTGCGTGACCTGCCTTTCCTTTTTGTGTATTTGGATGACATACTGGTGGCGAGCGACTCCAAGGCTGAACATCTGACACATCTCCGAATACTTTTCGACCGACTCAACCAGCACGGATTGATCGTCAATGCAACCAAGTGTCAGTTCGGCATCTATTGATTTTCTTGGCCACAGAGTCACCAAGGACGGAGCTGTTCCTCTACCGTCAAAAGTTGAGGCTCTTGCACAGTTCCCACGTCCACTCACGGTCAAGTCTCTGCAGGAGTTTCTGGGCATGGTGAACTTCTACCACCGTTTCATCCCTCAGGCGGCCCAACTCATGCTGCCGCTTTATGAAGCTCTGAAAGGTAAAGGACAGAAACATGCTGTGGACTGGTCTGTGGACGCAGATAAGGCGTTTACGGACACAAAGGCAGCCCTGGCTAACGCTGCTATGTTGGCACATCCATCACCCACAACCCCGATTTCCATCACTACGGACGCTTCGGATTATGCAGTCGGTGCTGTGTATGAACAGTGGGTGGGTGGCGCATGGCAGCCGCTCGCTTTCTTCAGCCGACAGTTACGCCCCAGCGAGCGAAATCACAGCACTTTTGACAGGGAACTACTCGGCCTCTACCTGGCCATCAGGCACTTCCGTTCACTGTTAGAAGGACGACCTTTCACCGCTTTTGTGGACCACAAGCCGCTGACTTTCGCCATGGCCAAAGTGGCCAACAACGCCAGCTGTCTTACGTCTCTGAGTTCACAACCAATTTGCAGCACGTTTCCGGAAAAAACAACTGTGTCGCTGACTGCCTCTCTCGAGCTGTGGTGGGAGCTGTTCACCTGGGTCTAGACTACAACCGCATGGCTGCTGATCAGGCCGCTGATCCAGATGTACAGCGTCTCAAATCTTCCACTACAGGCTTAAAAATCGAGGACGTTCTCTTTGATGAGGCAGGTGTTACACTCATGTGCGATGTGTCCACAGGAACACCGCGGCCGGTTGTTCCCTCGCAATGGTGGCGACAGGTGTTCGCTGCCATACACAACCTTTCCCACCCTGGCACGAAAGCGTCACAGAGGCTAGTGGCGGCTAAGTTCGTGTGGCCGGGCCTCAAGAAGGAGGTGAGAGACTGGGCCAACACATGTGTCGACTGTCAGCGGGCCAAAATCCATCGTCACACCAAAGCCCCTCTGGAGCCTATCCAGGTCCCAGAACGACGGTTTGATCATGTTAGTATAGACCTAGTCGTCCCTCTCCCTAACTCTCACGGCTACACCCACCTGCTGACCATGGTGGATCGGACCACGCGTTGGCCTGAGGTTATACCGCTGTCAGCGACCACATCCGCGGAAGTGGCAAGGGCCTTCATTGCCTCCTGGGTCGCCCAATTTGGCACCCCTGCAGACATCTCATCCGACCGAGGCGCTCAGTTTACCTCTGAGTTGTGGAATACAGTCGCAGCGCACCTGGGTGTGAAACTCCACCGCACCACTGCTTTTCACCCACAGGCTAATGGACTTTGCGAACAATTCCATAGAGCAATGAAGGCTGCTCTTCGTGCCAGTCTGAAGGACAGAAACAGGTTGGACAAACTGCCATGGGTTATGCTTGGCATCAGGACTGCTCCAAAAGAGGACCTCCAGACTTCGTCTGCTGAGCTGGTTTATGGCTAACCGCTACGGGTACCGGGAGATTTTGTTCCCAGCACTACGGCCCCTTGGTCAGCATCTGTGCAGCGGGCCACCCTCCTGGACAATGCAAGGCTGTTTACGCCGGTCCCCACTTCTCATCACGGTGTCTCTCAGTCCCACATCCCTACTGGTCTGCAGTCAGCCGGTTTTGTTTTCATCCGCCATGACGCTCACAAGAGTCCCCTGCACCCGCCCTATGATGGTCCTTTCCGCGTTTTGGAGGCCGGTGACAAACATTTTGTTGTGGACATGGGCGGCAGACGGGAACCGGCTCATTTGGATGTCTCGGAGCCCGTTCAGTTGGCGAGACCCCCACGGCGAGGACGGCCCCCAGCGGTGCCCACGCCACTTCACCCTCCCAAACGCCGCAGCGAGCCCCTGGTTCCTTCTTCTGTTGCTGAGGGGCCAGAACCAGCCTCACGGAGTAGCCGCTGCGGCCGAGTAATCCGTCCGCCTCGCCGTTGAGTGTTATTTTGTGTGGTGAATTCTGGGGGGACGTGTGTAGTGGTTTGACTGTACATAATTCACCCTTTGATCTGTCTGTTCCCTATGTTACTTTGCCAAAGGCATTTATGTTGTTCTCCCATCTAGGATTGGGAGTTAAGTTGTCACGTGACGGTGACGTATATTGCGTGTGCCGGGAAGTTCTCAGTTGAGTTGGGAGTTGTGAATAAACGACACACGCGTTCGTGCGTTAAACCCGGATATCGTTTTTATCTGTCTTTCACACCTTCCACAGAAGCTAGATTTTTGAACATAAGAGTTCATATTTAGGTCATTATTTCATACTATTTATTTGAAAAGAATCTAAGACTATTGCTTTATTACAAGTTTTTATAGAATTATCAACCTCTGAAAAGCCTGTTTGATTTAGTGTCTTGAGGCCGGGCATATATCGGAAAAGGAAATCAAAATGTGGTCATCTTTGGTAGAACAACTCTCTTTGCATGCGCTGCAAGCTCTGCGTACCCGCTTTTGCAACTGAAAAAAGCATATTGGTGAATCTTGTTATTCTGTTACTTCACTCAAATAAAGGTTTATTGATGACATGATTCTGAAATATGACTTTATTCACCATTAACAATACTAGTAATATTTCCAGTCTGAAACACGTCAATGCTTAGTAGTGCGCACATATGGTTCTTTTGTAATAAAATGCATTATTTGTGAATGTAATTATATACAACAACATTTTAATATAACAATATCGTTCTATAATGGCATTTCGTTCTTGCATTACTTTTACTTTTTTACTTAAAAGTTGTTTTATCAGTATTAGTAACAGTACTTTTACTTTAGTAAAACATTGGGCATGTTACTCTTACTTCCACGGAAGTACTTTTTAACTCTAGTATTTCTACTTCTAATTAAGTAATGAAGATGACTACTTTTGACAGCACTGGTAATTTGTACATTATTTTTACATTATCATCAAGTGTGTTAGTGTGTGTCCGTGCATGTGTGTGTGTGTGCTATGTTTAGATGAAGAGGGATTTGATGTCACGGTCACATGATCTGAGTGTTGTCTGGATTTCTTTCTAAAGTGTGAAGAGTGGAACAACATGTCGAAAGCGTGTGTGAACAGCGTTGCTCTCCACATGCGTCCCCTGACAAACACACACAGACCCACAACACAGTATTCCTCTGCTTCAGTGTGAGCACTCTCTCTTTCTTTCTCTCTCTCTTTCTGTCTCTCTCTCTCTCTCTTTCTGTCTCTCTATCTCTTTTTCTTTCTCTCTCTCTCTTTTTCAGTCTCTCTCTATTTCTCTTCCTCTCTCTCTGTCGCTCTCTCTATCTACCCCCCGTCTCTCAGAATGAAAAATTTGAAAAGTTTCAATCAGGTTTTGGACCAAAACCATAGTACAAAACTGCTGATTAGTGCTGATTAGAGTTACAAATGATCTCCTACTGGCCTCGGATTAAGGGAACGTTTCATTATTAGTTCTGCTGGATATTAGTGTCGCGATTGACACTATAGACCACAATATATTAATAGATTGCCTTGAAAACTATTTTGGGGATTTTGGACGTACGTTAAAATGTTTAAGTCGTACTTGTCCGATCATTTCCATTTTGTACATGTAAATGAAGTCTCGTCACCAGAGTCGCGAATCGGAATCCGGTCAGATCTTTTATGTTGAAATGTTCACAGACTTTTAAGGATAATCTTTTATGTTGGAAGTTCACTGTGTCGCCGTGACGGGAACACATACAAGAAATGAGGTTGGACATTTTGTTGCAACAGGTCGCCTCTATCGGCACAAGCCCGGAAAAACCGTTTATTGTTCCTGAGCCATCGTGTGCAGTTGAAGTCATGTATGTTCCTGAGCCGGTGTCCGCTTCCGACGTCATGCATGTTACAGAGCCGGTGTGTGCATCTGATGCCGTGCACGTTTTTGAGCCATGCTTTGCTCCAGCCCTGCCAGGCCTCGCTCCAGTCGAGCCACGCCTCACTCCAGTCAAGCCACGCCTCGCTCCAGTCAAGCCACGCCTCACTCCAGTCAAGCCACCGCTCGCTCCAGTCAAGCCACGCCTCGCTCCAGTCAAGCCACGCCTCGCTCCAGCCCTGCCAGGCCTCGCTCCAGTCAAGCCACGCCTCGCTCCAGTCAAGCCAGGCCTCGCTCCAGTCAAGCCACGCCTCGCTCCAGTCAAGCCACGCCTCGCTCCAGTCAAGCCATGCCCCCCGGAACCTCGCAGCGATCCACCCGGCCGTCCTCCAGAACTTTGCAGCGGTCCGCCCTATGGGGCATCTGGAATACGCCTAGAGGGAGGGGTAATGTCATAGATCCCGGCTTAAAGCCGGTCAGGACTTTTATGTTGAAATGTTCCCAGACTTTTATGTTGAAAGTTCACCGTGTTGCCGCCATCTTGTTTTATCCACATGCTATCGTGATCTATGGTAACTCAGGTGTTTTGATTATTGGTTGTTATGTCATGTGTTTAAGTTCGTCCAGTCATTGTCCTGTTGTCCTTGTTTGTTGTAGTGTGTCCTGTCATCTTGTTCATGTCCACGTTCATGTTTATTGTTGGATTAAGCCTTGGAAGAAAATGTAACCCTTTATGCTCAAGTGGATCCACCTTGCCTTGTCCCAGTGACAGTCGTTAAGTGTGACAGTTTAAATCTAGATTAAAAACACATCTCTTCAATGACACATATTTAAAACTGTAATAACATAATAGTCGGTGACTAATATCAACGAATAGGAAGGCTGCAGTAGGTAGAAACCCGGAACCTCACCTCACCATAGCATCACTGCTATTGGTATTCTGTTAGAACCCTTCAAAGTGCTAATAGCTTTTGCTCTTGCTTATTTCACTCCCCTGCCGAGGTCCTGAGTGATCCACAACCCTGCCGGAGGAGACCGCCGCGTTTTTAATAGTGTCTTTGCGTTGGTCTTGAACTAAGAAAAGCGCTATATAAATAAACGTGAACTCTCTTTCTCTCTCTCTCACTCACTCTCTGTCTATCTCTCTGTCTCTCTAACTCTCTCTGTCTCTCATTCTCGCTCTCTCCCTCACTTTCTCTGTCACTCTCTCTTTCTGTGCCCCCTCTCTCTTTCTCTCTCTCTCACTCACTTTCTCTCTCTCTCTCTCTCTCTCTCTCTCTCTCTCTCTCTCTCTCTCTCTCTCTCTCTCTCTCTCTCTCTCTCTTTCTTTCTGTCTGTCTATCTCTGTCTCTCTTTCTCGCTCTCTCTCTCTCAGTCTAGTTCTCTTTCTCTCTCATTCGCTCTCTCTGTCACACTCTCTTCCTGTCGGACGCTCTCTCTTTCTCTTTCATTCGCTCTCTATGTCACTCTCTCTCTCTCTCTCTCTCTTTCTCTTTCATTCGCTCTCTATGTCACTCTCTCTCTCTCTCTCTCTCTCTCTCTCTTTCTGTATCTCTGACTTTCTCTCTTTTTGTCTCTCTCTATGTCGGTCTCACGCTCACTCTCTATCTCTATCTGTCTCTGTCGCTCTCTCACTCTGGCTCTGCGTGTCTCTCGCCCTCTGTCTGTTTATCTTCCTCTCTTTCTAAATCTAAATTTTCCCCTCAAATGCTAAACTTTTTAATCTTTATCAAAGTCTCCCTCTCAACGTTTAATACCTATATTTTTCTCTCTGTTTATAGAAAGTTTATGAGCAATAATGCAATATTATATTTAATGATTATAAAGTTATATTTAACATTACATTGTACTGCAGTCCGATGAATGTATCAGTAGTTTTTACTAACAAGCAAATAAAATGACTTAATTAATGAGGTGAAGCAAGAAAAGTAGGACTTTCATTTTGACAGCCTAAACAAAAAATCAAAACCACACACCTTAAAAGACTTTAAAATCAAGTCATTAACGGAATTAATAACCCGCTATAGGGCAAGGACATTAACCAACTGCTCTTAACTCATTCATTCATCTTCTACCGCTTCATCCCTTACAGGGTCGCGGGGAGCTGGCGCCTATCTCAGCATCTTAGGGCCGGAGGCAGGATACACACTCTGGATTGGTGGCCAACCATTCGCAGAGCGGGACACACAGACAAACACATTCACACACTCACTCATACCTATGTGGTCAATTTTCCAATTCCAATTAGCCTGAAGCGCATGTTTTTGGACTGTGGGAGGAAACCGGAGAACCCGGAGGAAACCCACGCAAGCACGGGGAGAACATGCAAACTCCACACAGAACGGCCCCGGCCGGCCTTGAACTCACACCTCAAGTGTCAAACGGAACCATCTTGCTGTGAGGCGACAGCGCTAACCACTGCGCCACCGTGCCGCCCGCTCTTAACTATAAAATAATAATAATAATAATAATAATGAGTATTTGTAAGGCGCTTTTCACAGTTTTAACTGTCTCAAAGCGCACATGTAAATATGTAAGGGAAATGATGCTTTTTATTCAATTTGTCGTCTGGATTGTTGGTGTTGACTAAGTGGCTGCGGTTATGACAAGACAAAGACAAAGACCAGCGAGCAAGCACATACGCAACAGTGTATAGTGTACAGTAACAGTAACTAGTTAGCAGTGAAAGCACAGGAGGGAGGTAACCAACAGAACAAGTGTGATTACTTGATCAATATTATGCAAATCAGGTTACAAGAGGGTGGGGAAAACAAGGGGAAACATGTGCTTCACCAAGCAGTGACAAGGGCAAAGTCTTGGACAGGGATGCTCACAGTGTATATGTTTAATAACACCATATTACTTTTTTTTATATAGAGATAGAGATAATTTTCTGTTATATAATAATTTTATTTTAAAAAGAAGTAATTCACAACTTCTTACTGTTAGAATATAATTATATTTATTACAATGTACAAAGCCGAAGAGACATGCCATACAATGTGTGTGTGTTGTGTGTGTGGTGTGTGTGGTGTGTGTGTGTGTGTGGTGTTGTGTGTGTGTGTGTTTGTATGTGTGCGTGACTGCTCATTGTGCTGGTATAGTGAAGAGAGAGCGAGGGAGATGGAGAGAGGTTTGGGGGGAGAGAGGAAATGCGATGAGAGAGAGAGAGAGAGAGAGAGAGAGGGAGAGTTAGTACATAGTTAACCTACTGCCCCCTGCTGTGCGTCGCAGCTTTAGCGGCTTTACGGATAATTGCTGCTCAGTAAAAGCAACACAAAGGCTCTGTTTCGTCGGAAAATATTTAAATGGTGACACATTCCATTATGGCGCAGCTTTTTACAAATAATTATAATACTTGAGCAATACACGTAAGTTTACGTTTAAACATCCTGTCTGTTCCGATGCATTCATTTCATGTGCAAAATGTGGTGCGATATACAAGTTAATTACATAAAGTACGCGCGCACACACACACACACACACACACGCTCGCGCGTATGATTAATAGAACAATATAGTATAACGTTTTCTGCTTTGCCTTTGAGATTAAGAATGACTTTGATTTTAAACAAGTCGTATTGTTTCATTATTATTATTATTGTTGTTGTTGTTGTTGTTGTTGTTGTTGTTATTATTAAAAGTATCTTAATTATTCTCTACAAATATTATATATATTATTATGTGTGCGTGCGTGTGTGTGTGTGTGTGTGTGTGTGTGTGTGTGTGTGTGTGTGTGTGTGTGTGTGTGTGTTTTACAGATATGCAAAGAAGATTCCCCCACCTCCTTTTTTACAATTTTCATTGCTAAATTAATTTACATTTGGTAAATAAAACAATTTTTGTAAATAAAACACTGTTTTGACCTCAGATTGTGTTAAAGGAGAATACGTGTGTCGTTTTCATGTGACACTGAATGTTGTACTTCGTGTAGGATGAACAGAGAACAAGAAATTAAGCTGC
The DNA here is from genome assembly GCA_028031935.1 of Paedocypris micromegethes. Classification (NCBI taxonomy): domain Eukaryota; kingdom Metazoa; phylum Chordata; class Actinopteri; order Cypriniformes; genus Paedocypris; species Paedocypris micromegethes. Next base: position 30,074,086 of record CM051496.1, read on the forward strand.
TGCTGCTGATGATGATGATGATGATGATGATGATGATGATGAGCGGTATAGGGGGCTCACCTCGCACCGGCTCGGGTGGGCTCAACGTCCCACCACCTCACCACAGTCTCGTCCATACGTTCACATTCTGTAAAGCTAACACGTGCGTCTCGACACGTCACTCAAACAGACGCGTCAGCAGCAGAATTCCATCATTTAATTGTGATGCGTAACCGGGAACCCTGCACTTCCATACAAATTAGTCTCAAAAGGAAGCTGCTAGTAAAAAAAAACATTGATATAATAATTTCGTGAAAACTATTGTATTTTTTTTTTTTTTTATAAAATTAGCTTTATGAAAATAATAATATTTGGGTACCATTATCTACATTATTGCCGTTAGCGTGTAATTAAGCAACTGTACGTGTTTGTGTAATTTCACACTTACGTATTATTTTTATTTGCTATGCAGTTACACATTCGCCAGTTAGTGTGGAAATCCGCATCATCGGTGTATACTGAAATTGATTTGGCAGCTTTTGTGATCTCAGCCGAATCTGACGGAGCCGTTTCTGTTCTATAAGGCGTTTTTTGTTTTGTTTTTACAAACACGGTAAATAAAGTCGCGCAAATGGCAAACTGTCAGTAATTAGTGAAATAAATAAATGAAAGCCGAGGGGATAAAAGCGAAGGGGCCGAGCGTCGGAGCCGTGTGCGGTGGCCCGAGCGAAGGGGCGGGGACGGAATATTTAGATGAGCTCTGATTGACAGCTCCGGTTCCTCCGTCGCGCGCAGAAACTCGGCTGCTCCTTCGTGCAACTCTTCACTCTCCAGCGCTGCGAGCACTACAAACGAACGGACGCTAGGGGATCGCTCCGCGTTTGCGCTTTTATTTCTTTTCTTTTATTAGTTTAGCCCCGCACGCGATTGCTAAATGCGCTGATTGCATCGACCAGTGCGCGTTCTGCTCTTCTCCTCAGAAGAGAACATTTAATAATGTCCTATCCTCAGGGTTACCTCTACCAACCCCCGGGTTCTCTGGCGCTCTACTCCTGCCCGCTGGCTGCCCCGAGGAGCGAGGAACTTGCCCGGTCCTCGTCCGGCTCGGCGTTCAGCCCGTACCCCGGTTCCGCCGCCTTTACCGCCTCCGCCAGCGGCTTCTCCGGCTCGCTGTCGTACCCGGCGGACGCGGCCGCGGGATTCCCGTCGTACATGGTAAACAGCAACAGTGCGGAGAGCCGTCGCCTGGCATTGTTCGCGATAGGACGCATGAATATTGCATGAAATGATGGTCATATAGTTGCGGTTTGGAGAGTTCTTGGTCTGTGTGTGTGTGTGTGTGTGTGTGTGTGTGTGTGTGTGCGCGCGCGCGTGCGTGTGCGTGTTTCAAATCCCGTCATGAATACTAATGCAAGGAACCAGACTGGATAGTATTTTTGACTCGGAATACAAAAGTTCGTTTTTTTGTATCCCCCCGACGCCCGGATGCACAATAGTTGAATATATTCGTTAACTTATTTTGCATATATTTGGAAAATTCCGACAGGCCGAATCGGGCCTAAAATGTGTCTTTGTTTTTTCGTTTATATTGTGTGCATTATTTATGCGTTCGATACAGAAATTACGATTGCCGGCCGCACAAACACTCGATCGCGCGGTTCTCGCTAATATCTTCTGACGAGTGCGAATTTGAATGGCGATATTTAATCGTCAATAGAGGAATTGCGATGCTAATGACATGGCAGATGAAAGCGCTCGAAACGCTCCGTATCCAGTGGTTTTCTAATAGGATTTGTAATGCTGCGCTTGACTGATACGCCTCTGACACTGAAAGAGCGCAGGGGAAGTCCGCCTGCTGATTATGCAAAATGCTTGCAATTACCCATTATCTCTTATCCACCCGGTCCCCTGTAATTGTGCGTTCTGATAATTGCGTGAAGAATTATTCATTGTTTATTGGCTTAATTATTATTACTATTATATTTTCGGTTACACTGTATAACGGCATTCATTAAAAGCATTTAAACCGTAAAGACCGTGGAAATGTTCGCGAGGCACTGGCGGGTTTTTTCCCCCTAATCTTTATTTGCATTGCAGTGTTGAACTGAAATGAACAAAAGGTGACTTGTGGTCATTCATGTAATGACTTGTGGTCATTCATTAAATTTAATTGGGAAAATTAAGACTTACAAAAACATTGCAATTTTTTGAAGGGCTCTCCATACGACGCGCACGGCACGGGAATAGCGGGAGCGCTGAGTTACCACCCGTACGGGAGTCCGGGCTATGCGTACCAGCTCAACGACCCCGCGTACCGAAAAAATGCCACCAGAGACGCGACGGCAACGCTGAAAGCCTGGCTGCAGGAGCACCGGAAGAACCCCTACCCCACCAAAGGAGAGAAGATCATGCTGGCCATCATCACCAAGATGACCCTCACGCAAGTGTCCACCTGGTTCGCTAATGCCAGGAGGAGACTCAAGAAGGAAAACAAGATGACATGGGCACCGCGGAATAAAAGTGAAGATGAGGACGAGGACGACGGGGACGGAGAAAGAAAAGAAGAACTTACAGATAAAATCATTGAAAACAGCGAGGCGTCTGCTGAGGACGAAGGTACAATTTTCTTATGAAAAGCATTTATTTACTTTGTTTAAATTTGTTTTTAAAATAAATTTGCGTTTAAAAAAAGTAAATAATAAAAACAACAACAAACAAACGTATTGTACTATACTGTACGATTCCGATTATTATAGAATCAACGTAATTAATTTGTTTAAAATAAAATGTGCTTTTACAATTGTGTAGATTTTTTCCTTTTGACGACAATTTGTAGGTTTGGCTAAAATAATTTTATTCGTTTTGTTTTTTCAATGTACAGTAATGGTGATTGTATAGTTTAAAAACAGTTATAAAAATTTAGTACAATTGTAGCGTGTTTAATTCGTTATGTATTCGTATTTACACATTTGTTCTTTTCGTTTGTTTTTGCATGCTATTTATTCTTCCAGGCATCGGTTTGCACGTAGATTCTCTGACAGACCGCTCCTGCTCCGTGGATTCCGACGGAGGGAAGGTCTCGTGCAGGAACCGGGACCTGGTTTGCGATTCTGGACCTGATACCAAGGACAAATGTGACGTCAGTGATCTCGACCCGGGCCACGAGGAGAGGCGCCAGGGCCCGTCACCCAAACCGGTCCCCTCGTCTCCGCTCACCGAAGTGGAATCGCCTCTCTTAACCCACGAAGACACTCGAAACGGCAGCAACAAAACATGCCTGGAGGGTCAGAACCAACCCGTTAAACCTAAATTGTGGTCGTTGGCAGAGATCGCCACATCGGACCCAAAGCAGCAGCAGCAGCAGCACTTGGGACAAAGCTGCCCGACGGGCGTGGGCCTTTTGACCCCCACGGGCCCCAGCGCGTCCCCGGCGGGCACGGTATACTCTGCCACCTCGATATTAGGACGTCCTCTTTATTACACCTCGCCGTTCTATAGCAATTACACGAACTACAGCAGCTTCAGCCCGCTTCAGGGCCAAGGGATATTACGGTATAATCCATCCGGCGAGGGACTTCTGCACAAACCAAGCGGCGACCCGCTGCCGAAGCCTCATCTGAACCACACCGAGCACTTCCGGGCCTCCAACCCAGAACACAAAAAAGGTGAAGCACGCCGTTTTTACATGGATGGTTTTCAACCACATAGAAAACACGTGACAATGCACGGTTTTTCAGTTTTTATTTTGTTATTAATATATTTATAATTTCAGAACGACGTCAGAAAGCACCGGTGTTAGTTTAGTGAAATTTGTCTTTAATAGTAATTAGGCTAAATTAGACGTGTAAATAATAGATTTAATTAAGACTAGTCTTGAATTACAGGTTGACTGATGTGCTGTCACAAAACAGTCTAAAGTTTTCTCAACAGTCGAATCTCTTTTTTGTTTGTCCTAACTCGTCCGTATTTCCAGCAGAACCCGTGGAGATGTTCGCCGTCAGATCCCAGTCCTACCTGTCCAGTTAACGACCTTCAGTTACAGTAAGTGCCTCTTGAGATACCTGATTATGCAGTTATTCAAAACTTTGGGTCCAAAAAGTTCGACTTCTTGACCTATTGTGTCACGGATTTTGAGTTAAAGCAAGTTTGTGCGTGCGTGTGCATGCATGTGTTCATGTTTTATATACATGCCTTTATTTTTGTTCAACTGATGTGGGTTTGTTTCCTTGGTTCACAGGCAGGTGTCACAATTGCTTTCAGTTAAGCGAGCAAGACCCCCGCGCCCGCCCCCTCTCTAAACTAACATTTGCTCCTCATGTGGATTCGTTTGTGTGCGACTGCACACGCCCGGACTGCAGAATCCATTACGAACAAAAAAAAAAAGAAGAGTCAAACTATTAAGGCACGATATTCAGTCTGGTTTGGACCTCCTCATTTATTAATTAAGTACTTAAACCCAACGTATGTGACTTTTCAACGAGGATCCTTCTTTCTCAGGACCCTTTTGAGTAGCTTCCTCTCGCGTGTGTGTCCATGGGCTCCTGATCTAGGACCTCAGTGGGACTTTCTCGGAAAAGCGAACGGGAACTCGGAACTATTAAAACTTGACTTGAGAGTGGAAAAACTTTTGATATTTATTTTTATAATGCCTATCGTTTTTTTTGCAAGTTGTATTGCAATGGTAACTGAACGTGGTTTTGTAAATAAACTATGACTGATTTTTATTTAAAACAACATAGAGTCAAAATTATCCAATGTTGTTGAAGCAAAAAACATTTATTAATTTATATCCCAGATTGTAAATAAAATGCGCCGGTCTGCACCGGCAAAAACAACTGTTTTCATCGGACTGATATTTTAGCTGTGCTGCTCCGCTTCGAAACCGTTAGATGAATTATACAGCTTTTTAAAAAGCCATTATTCCGTCTCCACTTGTGGCACGTTTATTTAAAGAGCGAGGAAGAGTGTGATTATGAAGAGTGACTGTTCAATGTGTTCTTGATGGCAGTGAATAATGGAGGCCGCGGATGATCCGGTCTTCATCTATTTTTCAGCGTGATGAGTCCCGGGCTGGAGAGCGGCTCCCGGCGGAGAGTTAAGACGGCCAGTCGGGCTTCATTAGAGACCGACACTGAACGAGCCATAAAATTGTCTTTAAACATCTGCCGTCTCCGGTGGGACTCGCGCTCACGATGACGTCTCTCTCACGTGGCCCTATTTAAATTTAAAGACCGAGTGAATAACAAATCCTGGGCTCTTTTCCGAAAGCAACAGCAAGATGTTTTTAATAATAATTGTAAGACAAATTTCAAAAACAATGTATTAACTGTTCGTTTTTAATAAATAATAAATTAAATAATGCATTAAGCAATAATAAATTTGTGCCTAATACACAAATGTTGTTCTATGTAAAAAAAACAAACAAACAATCGTTAGGCGTGCAATTAAAACAAAACGTTTAAATGTAAGTAATCCACAACAATCGTGTTTTTCCACAAAAATAACTGTTTATGTTACAAATATTTGTACACACACACAATTTTAGTTTGTACATTATAATGTATAAAACGTATTTATTTAGGTTCGTATACCTTTATGTAAACAAAATTAAACCATTAGTGCATCTGTTACTTAATGATTAATGTATTACAATACCTAAAATCATTTCCCAGTAATAAGTATTTTACAATAAAATAATATTGTATTGCATGTATTACATTAGTATAGCAAACTATTTCTTTTTTTACGGTTTTAGATAGTTTTGGATTTATAAATTAAACACCAAACAATAATACCACTTTACATTGTATAACTGTACTGTAATACTAGTGAATATTATTCTTCTTATTATTATTATTATTATTATTATTATTAATATTATTAATATCATCATTATTATTATTATTATTAACAACAACAATAATAATAATAACAACAATACTACTACTACTACTAATAATAATAATACACTTTGTGTCAGGCTCAAATTACTAATCAATAACAACAAAACGATTTTGTTACAATTGGACAAAACTAAATTCGTTGTTGTTATTATTATTGTTGAAATTATTGTTTTTTTTGCTAAACGTTATTGTGCTGGCACATTAAAATCCGCGTCCGCAATTATATCCCGCGCTTTCTCAACAGCGCACGCTCTGTGTGCGCGTGCGTCTGTGTGTGCAAAGCTGAGCGACGGGCTTCATTATTAAAGGTGAATTATTGAAATTCAGCCCTTAATCTCAGGTGGGAATCCGGGGGATCGAGCGTTGTTGTCAAAATGGCACCACGGGCGGTTTCCATTCATTCCGCCTTCAAATGACAACATTTGTTCGAAATAAAAAGAGTTATTGTTTCTGTAAAACAGCTTCAGAACATGAAAGGGACTCGAGCCGCGCGGCTGATGGAGATCAGGTAAAGGTGAGAACACACAGCAAGCCATCCACTAATAACACTGATCGAGAATTCATCGTTGAAGGTTTACAAAACGCACAAGGATGAGATATTCCATGTGTTGTTTTTAAGTAGAGGAGAGAGACTCTCTCTCTGCGCTCTCTCTCTAGAGATCTCTCTCTCTCTCTCTCACTCTCTCTCTTCTCTCTCTCTCCTCTCTCTCTCTCTCTCTCTCTCTCTCTCTCTCTCTCTCTCTCTCTCTCTTCTCACTTTTCTCTTTATGATCCCCTCCCACTCTGTTTATCTCCCGCTAGCTCCCTCCCTCTTGATGTCTCTCCGAGTTCAATAAATCCAGTCGGACGGTTGACGCGCGTTTGGACATGGACTTTAATGGCCTCCTTTTATTCTACATCGTTTATCTTTACAACTTTAACCTGCCATTAGGGTCCGAGTGTAAATAACATTTTAGGTCAAGAACGAGAGAAACGGTAGGGACAAATCAAGCTCACGTGGCTTTAATAAGACAGATGAAGGTCTGGGATCGGCCGGGTCTTGCGGGGCCTATCGAGGCTCCGGCCCGTAAATAAGACGATTAGTGCTCACAGTTCAGTCTTCATATCTCACCTCACACAGCCTCATTTCTCCACCGCTCTGGTGTTTTCTTTCACTCCCTGAACTCCAACTATTTGTTCATTCTTTTATTTTGAATAATTAAACATTTTGTTGATGGGGATCGGTCACAGCGGATCCACTTACACTAAACAGTGGCTCTTTGACAAGAAAAGCAGCCGTGGAGGAACCAGGCCGAGCTTTAATATTGCACTGTTTGCATTAATTAGTGAGGAAACTCTATCTTTCTGTGACTGACCTTGATACTTCATTAAAAATAAAATGAATACATATGAGATTACAGGCACGTTTAGACACGAACCCGGGAAATAATTTCTGTTCTTGCACAGTTCATCAATTGTTACAGATTGATATTTAAATGTGTGTGCGTGTGAGTATGTGTATATTTTTTTTGTAATAATCTGTTTATAATCTATTATTTAGATTATATATATATATATCTTAAATTTCTCTACAACATTTTTCTGTATTCACAACATAGTGTGTGTGTAGATATACACACATATACATATTTGTGTGTATATATATACATATATGTATAAATTGTATTTATTTATAGTTATTTAATTATAATTGTAGATTGTTCAAGTTCAGTGCATTTGTAAGGCGCATTTCACAATTTCTACAGTCTCAAAGCGCATGTGTGAAGATGTAAAATACAGAAGATTGTTGCATTTTATTGTGTGTGTGTGTGTGTGTGTGTGTGTGTGTGTGTGTGTGTTTTCCCATTGAAAAGCTTAATTTCGAAATTTGTGGTCTTCAAGTATTTTCTCCATTTCAGAACATTTGTTTTATAAGAAAGGAACGTTTTTTTCTTCTTTTGAATGCCTTAGCAGTATCCATGCTAATCACTGTTGTGTAAAGCAGGAATGCTAATGTGCTAAAGGGACGAAACAATTGTGAGTGTTGAGCGAGACGGTTTAGTCGTAGCGGTTTACAGGGCCGCGCTGAGCCGATGGCGGGTGTAGCCGTGCGCGGGTCAGGCCATAGCTCAGCGTTAAGTCGTTAGCTCAAATTACCCTGCTAGCGTCTTTCAAGTCTTGCTGGATTTGGCCTGGCTGCTCGTGGCTCTGCTGAAGCCAGAAGTCTCCGAGGGGATCAGGCCGCATTAACCCTCTCTCCATCGCTTCATCCCTACATCCATCCTTCCGCCTCCATAGTCCAGACACATACAGTATCTGCCTCATAATGACGAGTCATAGCATTTATCACGTGCATCTCGCCAGATCAGAGGTGTTCTGGAAAATACTTGAGAAAAGTACGGATACCTTCCTGTAAAAATGTCTTGATTACAAGCTACAAGTAATTCCAAGACGACTAAATTCACCAATTCCAAGAAGCCATGAGTAAAAGTCCAAAGTATTCAGTTTTAAATTAACTTAAGTATTTTACTCGTACTGAATTTAGGCTACAAAAATACACCAAGAAACGTTAAAAAAAAAATGAAAGTACCTTCAGCATCCTGCAGATGGTGACATCGCCTCGCCCTTCCAAGAAATTAACCGCTGCAAAAAATATGCCGGTTTGCTGTGCACAATGTAACGAGTAAGTGTCCATTCAACTGTAGTGGAGTAAAGAGTAAAAGTAAAAGTAGCTCCTATTTTTGGTACAACTACAGTAGCCAAAAATACAAACAAAGTCCATACAAATACATACAAATTTATTCAAGTACTTTACACCACAGGCAGCTGAACCCCAGCAGCACTGAAAAGTACCTTTTCCAGAATTCTCTTCTTATTTGTACCTTTATTTATATTTATATTTATATATATATATATATATATATATATATATATATATATATATATGCATTTTTATTTCGTTTTTAAGGATATATCAATATATACGTATATATTTCAATAGTCGCACTCAAAGTGTCCAGATGATCTGATGGAGAAGAGAAAAGCTTGGACTGAAACATTTACTTCCGTGGTGTCAGTAAGTCTGTATCTGTTGGCTCTCCTCCAGCTCGTCCCCATCACTTGTCCAGCGAGATAGTGATTCAACAAAATTACAAGACACAAGGAGGCAAATGATTCTCTAGTTAGAATAATAAAAGGCTGAGGAACTTTAAAAGCTTCATCTCCATATCTCATTAGGAAAACTGTGCTGTAGCTCCTCAAATAACAGACGTTCCCCAGGACACTCTTCACTTATAAACGCATCTTAATCAAAGACGTTCACGTGGCTTTTCACTCCACTGCTTTTAAAAGCTTGATTAATTTGATAAAAGTGCAAACACAGATCTCGTCTCTACGGGCCTGAGTGCAAAACGTTCCACATTCCTCATTCGGTTTCTCCAAAACCAAATCGATGGGTTCATCACAGCGAGAAGGACCTTTCAGAAAAGTTGGAATAGATTTTTGCTCCGATTCCAAATGTTTAATGTCATAACAAGAGCGGAGAAATCCTCTCCTGGAGTGTGTTTCTCAACGTTCCGTCTCCTGAGCGAACGATGAGCCAAGTACGAGAACTTCCCCAGTCGTGGATTACAATGGAGCACAAAGTCCGTGACCGGTAAGGGAGGATTTACTCACGCTGTGTATTTGTTTTGTGCTGTAAGCCGTGTTGGGTAAGTTTCTTTTAAAAAAGTAGCTAATTACTAATTTCTTTACAATTATCTAATTAAATTACTTTTCTAATTACTGTGTCTGAAAAGTAACGTAGTTACTGAATATTTAAGTTGACAAGTTTCTTCTTAAAATTTTTATAAACCTTCAAAGAACAAACAATTTTAAAGTTTAAGTTCAAGTTTTTAGTATTTATATAGTATTTATATAGCGCTTTTCTTAGTTCCAGACCAATATGGAATTAGGGAAAATAGTCTTTAAAGAAGAAAAATGTCCATTGTTCATTTGTGTTCATAATAACATACTACTAAACCATTAAATAGTTACAATCTATAAATTATTTTATAAAAAATTTAAGTTATCCATAGAAAATGTAACCGTTTGGGTAAGAATCAAAATTCCTGAAAAAAAACATTCTGCAACTTTTAAAAACAATCTTGAAATTACACAATAAATCTCGTTTTTTTTCCCACAAAAGAAAAATGAACTATTTTGAATTAAGTGAAAGAATAATTTGTATGTTTCAAGAAAATAAGACTTGCTTCAAGCCGCCTTACCAAGTAAAAATTTTACTTGATTTAAGTCTTTTTTTATTCATTTAGTTTTTTATTATTAGAATATATTTTTTTCTTTTTACTTATAAGATATATCCTTATATACTTATTTTTTCATGAGAATTTTTAAAGTCGCCTACAATCGTTTGTTAAGCTTACGACCTTCGGACACTTTTTGGTTTTATGACCTAAAATGAATAGTAATTTGTTACATTGCTTTTATCAGTGAAAAATCACTAATGCGTTACTGTATATTACGGTACCCAACACCGTTATAAAAAGTGATACTGTGATATTACAAGTGATCTTATACCACTTGGACACATGTTTATTTTACAAAATAAATGTCCTGCTCTGAGAAGAACCGGTGCTGGCTGAGAGAATCCATCTTGACTGAAGCAGCTGTTCTCCTCCACTGGCAGAGGAAGCAGCGACGGACAGGAAACCGGACCCTCAGCCCACGCGTCTGCAGGAGGATGGAACACGCAGACGCGTTAAACTGGATGGTAGACGTCTGACTTGCACCGACTCATCAGAACATCTGCAGGTCTTCACTAGAGAGTGTGTGTGTGAGAGAAGCCAGATCCAGCTGCTGCATAACATTAACAGTAAAGTAGGGTGTGTGTGTGTGTGTGTGTGTGTGTGTGTGTGTGTGTGTGTGTGTGTGTTTGGTAAGTTGATGTTGGGGTTTTTGTGTGTGAGTGTTTGAGGTTGGAAAACGTGTTTGAGACTGTGGTCGTGTGAGAGGAAGAGAAAGGTTTTTGTATAGAGTTTTTATATAAGTTTGTGTGTGTGTGTGTGTGTGTGTGTAAGAGAGAGTTGTTGTTTGGTGTATGTGTGAGAATGCGTTTGAGGGAGAAAGAGTATGTGTGTGTGTGTGCTTTTGTGTGTGTCTGCGTGCGTGCGTGTGTGTGCGTGTGTATTGGTCCGCATGAGAGTTTTTGCATGAGTGTATGTGTTTTTGCTAGTGCACACGTTAGCTTGTGTTTGGTTGTGTGTGTGTGCAATAATAATAATAATAATAATAATAATAATAATAATAATAATGCATTTGTGTGTAATAATAATGTATTATTTGTATGACACCATGCCATTATGAACCTCAAGGTCGCCAAACAATGTGTATGTTATAATCAAGTTGTATTCAAATCTATATTTTTAGTATCCTATAATTTTTAGTTATTGCTTGATCATCTTAAAGCGAATTGTCAGGCCGTTGTGTTGTTCACAACTTTTGTGTCTCTGTCAGAGATACAGATATGTGACTGTATCTAAGGGTCGTTTTGACCTGTTCCTTCTTTAGTGTGTGCGGTGCGATGTCCGTTCATAATTCCTACGTATTTTCTCCAGCCTCTTGAGCTCTTTTTGATATAATATCGGATGAGCAAGGACATGACGAACTTGAACTAAAGCTGCTTCAGCTAAGACCTAAATTTGGGTCAAAGGGAAACGGGCCTTTTGACATTTGTATGAATTCTATATGTAATTGACCTAAGATAATATTTGTAGTATGAGAACTTGTATTCAGGTGTTTAATAATAATTCTCGTGTTCCTCGTGATGATACTATGTGAAGGCCGGATGGCGACCTGTTACATGTCATTGTTTGTGTCTATCTATGTTTTGAATATGATTATTACCTCGTGCCGCTCTCCCATCCTATGACGAATCTCACCGCCTGCCGATAGTAACACGATATATGACGTAATATAGGGTATAACAGTTAGTACTTCCTGACTGTTCCTTCAGTGATGCATTGGACGCCAAATAAACCACGTGTTAAACTCTTAACGCTGGTTTCTGCCTCCTTGCATTACTCACGGATCCGTTTTCGAGACAATTGCCTCACGAGAGAGACGTGCACCGCCTCGGTGAGATGAAACATCTGACTTATAATATTAGGATGAAGCCTCCAATTCTTTCAGTGTATGTGTGTGTGAAATAATAATAATAATAATAATAATAATAATGAATTTACGGTATTGATTGATTGATTGATTGATTCAACTTTATTGTCATTGGCAAGTACAAGTACAAGACAACGTTGGGTTGTCTTGCAGTTGGGTCCAACCAGAAGTGCAAAAGTAGCGATAATGTATTATAAAGTGCATAATGGTGAGGAATGTAAGGTATAAACAGAATATACTAATGGGAGGCCATGACAGAAACTACAGGTGGCAGAATAAATATATAATACAAAACAGAAACAGAAATGTGGTGCAAATGAGCATCTCTCCAGTCTCTCCAGTTTGTGCAGATTTGTGGTAATATTTCTGCTTTTCTCGAGCTGTTTCGTGCACAACAGTTGTGCATTAATGTATGCGGCGCCTTTATGAACCTCAAGGTCACCATACAATGTGTGTGTGTGTGTGTGTGTGTGTGTGTGCTAACACAGTTACAGTTCCGATATCAACAGACTAAAACATGCCTTGCCAGTCAAACGGGGGCAGTGAGTGGCCTGGCGCTGTTCACGCGGTGGTCTTGGGTCTTTGACACACCTGTTTGAGTAATAAAGACCGGAGGAGCCGCACACCGTGTTTCCTAGAGCAGCAGATGCGTTTCCTGTTTGCCATAAACACCTTCAAACGTGTCCATTCTGCCTCTCAGCGCAGGAACCCGCCGAGCGGATCCAGTGACACGGGCTCCTGTTGCCGTCGTCAAGGGAATCAAAAAATAAAACACTTCCTCTCTGACTTTGAATAGCTTGGCAGGGTCCCGGACTCACTTGGGATGTGGGAAAACGTTAATTAAGAGCTTGTCAGGCTGATTTCACCTGGGTGAAACGGGAACGACCGGGCTCTCGGGAAACGCCTTTGCCCGGAGTTCTGTTAAGTTTGGCCGGAGCCAAAATCATCTGTGTTGTGTGGGGAACCAACGACTGGAACTAACTAAACCACACGTCTCTGGCACTGGAGCGACACACACACACACACAATGTATTACATGTACAGCATGTACCATATTTACGTGAATAAGCAATTTTTTTTTTACATTTTCGACACTCTTGGGGGGTGCTTACTGATTTTCATCGCCAATTTCAAATATGCGCGTAAACATAAGCCTACATTTTTCCGTATTTCAAGTCATCACAATCACAAAAAAACGAAAACACGTCGCCTATTTTGGAGCGGCGTGCATGTGCGTGTATATAATGTTAAACAATGGTGGGTAGGCAGACGTGCTACAGTATAAGCTTTTATTGGCTCAATAACAGAAACAAAGAACCATTAGACACGCCGCAACACTTAACAGAGGCAAAATCACATTGGAAGAAGTAAGATCACACTAAATACAGTACAATATTTTATATTACAACAAACAGACTACAAATCACAGCTGCTTAGCTTAGCTTAGCACAACCAGGTACAAACAAGTTTAATGTGTCATCGCAGAAACAGTCGAAAATGAAGAACACACTCAAGGAGTGAAAAAAAATCCTAGAAACAGACACAATCTAAACACTCGGTTGCTGCACAGGAGATAATAATCCTTCTGATTGGAAGGCAAAGGATCTTGGGAAATGAAGTCCTGACCACTAAATCAACTTTTTGTTATCTATTATTCAAGTAAAACGATATCAAAATGATACGAATCACAACTTAGGTTTGTTAAATAAGCATAGTATTTTTAAGAGAATATTAACATAATTGAATCAGAAACGTAAAAAAAGGTTTTGTTTGTTTTTTGGTGCCTGAAAAATCATGGGGCTGCTTATAATCCCGGGCGTCTTATATTCGCGTAATTACGGTATATTTGTTGTGTGACGGTTGTGGTTGGGAGTTGGCATGTGTCCAAAAAGCTGCAGGCTCAAATCCCAGTCCGGTAGGTTTAAGAACTGAGTGTCTTTGAGGACACGGACCCCCTCTACGAATGAATTTATATCATTTTTTCCCCATTTTTTTTTATCTTATGATCATTTTTTCCCCAAATGTTTTCGGAGTGTTTTCTGTGTCTTTGACTGAAATGCAAATGCTGCAGAGTGATTGTGATATTGTCTGGCTCAGACCAAGGCAGTTGTTCAGAGAATTTTGTGCCTTCTCCGGACATATTGATATACTAAGAGTTCTTCTTGACCAGCTTCTCTCTAGTATGTACGGTACACTGTCCGCATGTGATATTCTTTCTGAGTCCATATTTCTTCCGATAACATGCCAGATAATGAACGACAACTGGCTGGCTCTAACTAGTACGGGCGACTCTGCGTTTGTACACTTCACTTAAGTGCAAGATCCGTTTAACTGCATGTCAGTCTTCGGTCCCGTTTTTAATCTCATTCAAAAGATAGGGAAATCGTGCACCGGTTAAGTGCAACATCCGATAAGTGCAATCTCCACTTAAGTGCAAGTGCTTGTTTGGTCCGGACTACATAAAGACACATTAATTTGACTTTGCATAAGTGCGCGCACGCTGCTGAGATGAGGTGTGCACACACACACACACACACACACAAGTCTTGTGTGCTCGTGCATTACAAACCATGTACCGTTTGTGTCTCTGTAACAAAGCCTATCAATGTTTTGGATGTGACTGAAATCACGTGACAATCCCGCCGCCCCCCGAAAGTACCACGACATGTGACGTAATATTTGGGTATAAAAACTAGTTCCTCCTTGCCAATTGTTAAACTCTAATGCTGGTCTCTTCCTCCTTGCATTACTCCCTTACCCCCACATTTATTTTTCTTTGTTGACTTTACTTTACTTGGTTGACTTTATTTTACTTTACTTGGTTAACTTTATTTTACTTTACTTGGTTGACTTTATTTTTCTTGGTTGACTTTTGTTTTTCTTGGTTGACTTAACTTTACTTGTTGGATTTTACTTTACTTTACTTTACTTGGCTGTCTTTACTTTACTTAATTGACTGTACTTTTCTTTACTTGCTTGACTTTTATTTTACTTGGTTGACTTTACTTGGTTGTCTTTACGTCATTTGGCTGCCCACTGCTCCAGGTTTTGTGTGTGTGACTTCACTGGATATTTAAATGCTGAGCATAGTTTTGATAAGGCCCCTAGTGGTCACACTGACAAACACACTTTTGAAATCCAAAGTGAACAATGAAAAAACATCCTTGAGCTGTAGAGTTTTGGTAATTTTGTTAAAATTAGGTTTGCCTTCACCTTTATTAGACACTTTTATTAAATTTAGTTTGTCCACGTTCTTTCTATTCTTTGTAATCGAACCCACTACCTGTTAATGCGTTAATGACTGTTGACGTTAAGACAGTTGCGTGTGTGTGTGTGTGTGTGTGAACGTCAGGTCTTAATGAAGAAACAAAGTGAATGTGAAGTGATTCGCCACTTGTAATTGGTTCTGACAGCAGCAGCGGGATCACAGAGACGTGCCCAGACGAGTCAGGTCATGTGACACGGCGGCCATGATGCCGCTTCCCGTGAGAGACGCGTTCACATCCCATAAACGTTAGGATGCTCCCAGCAACATCTCATTCAAATATTAACGTCGCACATCTGCCGTCACGCATGGAGGGTTTGATCTGAGCTGAAGTCACGACGGTTCAGCGTGTAAGTCCTTCAGGCCGAGACGTCCTTCGCCTCGCTCAGGTGAGCGTCTCCAGGAGCATCACAGCACTATACAGTCCATGAAAGGATGCGTATTCATGGGGACGCGCAGGGACCGAAAGTTTCCGTCTGACACGGACACACTTTTTTACTTCCATATATGACTCTGCTTTTCGTATTTAGGTTTTTCATAAGCAACTACATTTGTTAAAGCCTCTTCTGTTTTGTTCCCACTGACGTCTTGAAATACTTTAGATTTGTGTAATTTTTGTAGATTTTTTGTTCATTTATTCTCTCAGAACAAAATCAAGTGTGTGTGGTTGTTTGTGTGTGTGTGTCTGCCTTTAGAACAAGCTGGAGACCGAAATGCTGTGTTTTCTATAGCTTTTTTTTACACAGTCAATGGTGGGACCCCACTAAGAATAAAATCAGTGCAAAAGTGTGTGTGCGTGCGTACAAACATTTAGATCAAAGTGAGAAGCCAAATAGCTACAGTGGGGGGGG
>CM051496.1:30092662-30118384 GCA_028031935.1 Paedocypris micromegethes
TTTTTTTTTTTTTTTTTTTGACTAGGATGTGCTTATATTTGCAGGGTGCTTATATTTGCGTAAACAAGGTATTCTTTCATTGCAGTCCACTTTGCCAGTTGATTTCTCAGTAGATCTGAGATTTTGGTTAGATGTGTTTTCAGATTTTCAGCTTGAGTGCCTCAGCCTTAAGTGAGTCAATTACTTTCTCTCTTCTCTCTTATCAATTTCTCTCTGAGATCAATCTCTTTTCTCAAGACAGAAGCTATTGTGACTGTTCTTCATGTGTCTGTTCTTCTCATACTATCCCTCATTTAAACCATATTTTACCGTTTTTATCTCGTGTTTTCCTCGACAAAACTAATTGGCTAATATGGACCCTGCAGGAGCTTGTGATTTAAAGAATTCCCAACAAGAAGCTTGTCATAGTCGGAAAATAGAACAATGTTACTGTTAAGCATTAAAGCTTTCAGCTTTTAGATGGTGCTTGTCTTTTTCCCAGTGAGCAAACCATGTCACAACAGCATCTGAGCCACAAGCCCACCCACTTCCATTTACCAACGGTGATCAAGACTCAGTGGGCCTTACATTTTTTGTGGTGACTTTCCTGCCTTCCCCCTGAGAAGATTAAGGTGGAGAACTGGACTTTTATATTGGAGTGCTCCCCCTCGGTCATTTACAGGTGACCTAATAGAGATGGCTCAGGCATTTACTTAACTTCTTCAAAGCTGACGGTCAGTTGTAGATAGTTTATTTGAATTGAAAACTCTAAATGTCACTAATCTAACATCTGAATAGATGTTAGAACGGAATATCACACAGCTCCTTACAACCTGGAATGCAAAGGTACCATTTCATTCATGTATCAAGTTAAGGATACAAGTTATGTCCTATACGTTCCAGAACAGTTTGATGGATGTTGTCAATCTTGGTCAATATTGCTTTTGGAGTTGATGCTGAGATTCAACAACTTTCTAAAGATGGGACACATGTGTAGTCATGACTAACTGCCCTCTCAATCTTCAGCAGTCAGCACTTTGGGTTTGCAAATTTAGTTCATTTCCTTGTTTCTCCTTCGTTTTTTAACGGCGGTTGACACCAAATGGACGTATTATCGCCCCCTCTGCCCCGGAGTGTGGGTTGGAATATTACTCTTCTTCATTTATTTACTGTATCTTTGTTTCTCTCCCCATCCTTCTACCATCTTTTGCCACTGTTTGTGGTTGTAGCTACCTGACACGCTCATTTTATAGGACTCAGCTTGGACGTTACTGCGAGAATGAGCGACTGGGCAGCTTTCCCTAATCCAGCTGGGGTGGGTATTGAAGCTGGTCGATATTTGAGTTGGTTTTAAATGTTTTGTCATTGTTTTAACTGAGTGCAGGAGAGCATGTGTGGTCGGCAGTGAGCTGGGCGGCGCCGCTGTTTTGTTGCTACCCTGAAGACGAAGAGAGAGAATTAGGCCACGCCGTTGTCCCGCTGCCACGACCCGCAAGCGTGGTGCCACTGGTGGGGCGGAGCTCTGCCGCCGCCTTGGTTTCTTCTTGTACGCGCGCATGAATCGAGGTACGATTTCTGTTAGGTGTTGCGCGGGGCGTGTGTGTGTGTGCGCACTGGCTGCGCGTAGCGGACCCCCATGTCGAGCGATTGGTCGCCTTTTGTTTGGTGGTGGGCGCAGAGCATGATTTACAGTGTGTATTACCACGTGTTGCTGCTTCACTACGGGTGTGTGTGTGAGTTCTGGTGACGTGCTGTGTGACCGTGTGCTGTAGCGACCAATCGACTGCCAGAGTGAGGCTTGCTGCAGGGGCATTGTGTACGTGTGTTTGCATGTCAATTTTAGGAACAGTCTCTGGACTATTTTACCTTGCTAACTGGTGCATCAAATACATTCATTTTGTACTTTTGCTACCCACGTCTCTGCCTTCTGTGTACAAACGAACCGGTGGCTCTGCTACAATCACATGCTCTACTGTCTCTTCGCAATCTTCACACTGCCGCGTCTGGTGCTTCCCCAATATCTTTAGTGCTTTATTTAACAGACAATGTCCCATTCCAAGTCTCGTCATTATTACATCATCTTTCCTGTGTCCCTCATCCACTCTTTCCTTTCCCACCTTTTCTTGAATCCTATAGAAGTGTCTTTACTTTCTAATTGCTTTTTTTGCCGCTCTATCGAACTATTCATTCCCACTATGTTTTTTGTAACACCTCATATACTACATCTTGTCGTGCCTTTGATACAAATGATTGTAAACGTTGTAGTACTGCCAATGAATCTGTGCAAATCAGAGCTTTCCCAGGTCTGTTTTCGTCCACCCACTTCACCACCTTCAATTCTGCCGTCATCTCCACCATATAATTTCCAACCATATCTGTTCTTTTTTTCATTTCTGCTTCTTTCTCCGGTATCACCACCCCAAATCCTGTCGTCTTTGCCTCTGGGTCTCTTGACCCGTCCGTATATATTTATATATATATATTTTCGTTCACATAAATGTCAATATTCACTTTCCCAGTTGCTTCCTTCAATCTTTTCCTTTTTCTCCACCAAACTCCAATCCATTTCCGGTTCTATGGGTCAATTTCTGGTATTGCTACAGAATCACTAATTGGCATGTCTATTATCCCTAGCTCCTTTGCTACTTAATTCCCCACCCGCCCCAAGTTCTCCCTTGTTCTTCTGCCGTTCTCCCAACTCACACTCAGCACTATCTTTGTGGGGTGTGTTTCCTCAAGGCCCTTTCAATCCCACCCAGTAATTTGCCATTAACTGTTGTCTTCTCAGATCCAAAGGCATTTCACCCATCTCCACTTGTATCGCTGCTACAGGTGTTGTCCTCAACCTCCACTGCACACTCTCAACGCATTTCCTTATTTGGTTTTTATTTTGTTAATTAGTCTGCCCAGGTGTCCTGTGTTGATTTTAGTTCATTGTTTAATTATCCTGTTCACCTGTGTCTTGTTGTGTCCAATTTGTTCTTGTATTTAAGGCTGTCTTTCCTTTTGTCTGTTGCTGGATCATTTTGTTAATGTTGGTGTTCATTGTGTCTACGTAGAAACATTGCCTGACGGCCTAGTTGATGTGCATGTGTCTTGTTCATTTTGCTTCAGGGTTATGCTGTATGTTAAACTCCCTGTTTTTCCCATGTGGCGCTTTTCTGTTTTTTCTGTTTCTTTTTTTAAAAATCCTGACCCGGCGATTGGATCTTCGCTTCCTGCGCCCAGAAACACGACAGCCCATGCAGGTGGGCAATACTCTTTGCCTTACGAGAATATGAATGACTGACTGACTTTATTTATCCCACAAGGGGAAATTTATTTTGTTTGCAGCAGCAACAGGGAAACGGTACAACATAGAAACAGTAATGAATGGTAAAAAACAAAACTTGTAAAAAATAAAATAAAAAATGTATAGTAACAACAATGTGCAAAGGAAAATAAAGAAGATACAATAAATAAAAGAATACTTTGTCTTAGATCTCTGTTGTGGTGACGCTGGACATCAGGCAACTTCTTGTCCTTTGAGAGACAAGGATTAGCAGTAGAGATGTCTAGTAGGCAGAGTACCAGTTTTCTGGTCGGCGAGAGTTCCACCTGATTTCAATGGGATTCTTTGACCAACGCAACATTTGTTCTGGTCAGGCTGCAGTGGCCATGAGTAATAGCTAATACTTATAAATGCATAAGACATTGGCCTTTGAGGAGTGGCGATAATTGGCTGGATCATTCCACTGTTTTGGTCATGCCAAATATTGCATGGTGTTGCAGAATCTCTTGCTCCAGATCAACACCTGTTCCATCTTTTCATGCATTTGTACAGGTGTCCATACACTTAAGGAAGTGACAGATGGGTAAGATTCTCCAGTTGGGTAGGTGCGCTAAGAAGTGGCTGATTATTCAAACTCTAGATACATAGTTGGTCAAACGCTATGTATCTTGGAAAACATATTTAGCATATTCATACAGAATCATTCTACTAAACTAGTGCCTAAGATTATTTGCTCTTTATTGATTTCTAAGATCATGAATTATGTAATTGTGGATTGTTTGCTTTTTTAAAACTGATTTTCATTCGACCATTAATCCTCCAGTCAGTTTCCCTTTTACACGGCTAAATGATGTGGAGCCTGTTTATAGTGCATGTCACATCTGAGATGCTAGGCAGAGGGCACAAGGTTCTCCTAATTTGATAGATTGGCAGGGTTGTGGACCTAAGAATTAGCGTTGACTGTCTGTCAGAGACATTCTGATCTCATTGCCAGTGTTCATGTGTGCCAGGCCAGCCATTATGGTTGTGGCAGGGGCCGCACTTGGAAAGGGGGTAATGTGATGAGGGACTGTTGTTGGTTTTCCAGTTTTATGATTGGTTCGTTGCATTGTGACTAACTGTCAACGGTAGGACTGGGGCCTCCTGCTGTGAATTAACGACAATCTATTTAATCAGTTTCATTGTAGCACTTTTTGTCGATTCGTTTTTCTGTAAACCTGTGCTATTGGTTGTATGTGTTCTAGGTCATCAGTTCTGGCCTTTAGTGGCCTAGTTTTAATATTTTTGGACTACCTCCTCTCCCAAGAAGAAGACCCTTTGCTAGTCTTTCAGTGTGAAATGTACATCTTTACAACATTATTGGACATTTACAGTAAAAATAATCAGCACTGTTGGTTTAAAAGTCTGACCGTTGCAGAGAGAAAAAATAGCGGAATGTCTTTTTCACACAACGAGTGAAGATCAGTCGACATACCTGAGCAAGAAGGGGCTTCTGCAGTGGGTGACATTGGTGGTCCAGCATCTGAATACGTGTTTTCTATTCAGTCTTCTTGTGAAGGGATGGATGTGTATGATGTCATATTCCACAAATAGAGATAAATGATCAAATGAAGAACCCAATCTTAATAGCCTTTAACAATTACTACAACAGTAGGCAACAAGACTATTAATAACAAATACACTGACTATTCAAATGATGCTGAGGATTTTAAAGAATCATTGGTTTGAAAGGAAAACGTGAAGCTCAGTTTTGGCGTTGTGAGCCGAAAACACAGACAGAGCATTTTAGATCAAGACCTACGTAATTGATTTATAATCTGGATTTTATAGTTAGACTGCCTAACTATCAAAAAGTATGAATCCTATCAAGAACAAAAGAGCAATCTATTAAGGCACTGCTGCTCATAGTAACTTTTTAAAGTTTACTATAATAGCAACTTCACGTTTTATTCATTTCAATATTTTGACTTATTTTTTTTTATATTTCTGTTTTATATCTGCACACCGTATGTGCACAAGGCATTTTTTACAAAAAATATTCAGGGTAAAAGTAAGCTTAGTTTTTCAAACAAACTGCACTTAATTTATACTTTTCAAAGTTTCAGTGAGATACAGAATGATGAAAATGTCATCAATAAATTCAACAATGAATATGTCATCAACAAATAAAGTCTCAATAAATACATATTATAATTGTGGCTCGGTACAACACTGAGCTTTCCACTATGATCTAGCAGTTGCAATGCTCTGTAGATTTCATGTGTCGGTTGTGATTGGAAGGAAGTCAACACAATTTCAATGATATCAAATATTAACGTAGGCTGCATAAGGTAGAAGCCCGGAACCAAACCTCTTCTGCACCAAAGCATCACAACAATTATTATTGTCATAATTGCTAATGAAAGATTTGTTTCTGTATTACAAAACAAAACCTCATCAATAGAGTTTTTCACATTTCTTTTCTTTTTTTTGCCCATATTACAAGTAACAAGTCACCAATTTTCAAAGGACTTGAGTCAGCAAAGTATCCCATTTTTAAAGAACGTAAGTATTTTTATTTGTGCGTGTAAAATACTTATGTTCTTTAAAAATGGGATCATTTGCTGACTCAAGTCCTTTGAAAATTGGTGACTTGTTACTTGTAATGGATTAACTTTTAGTTAAAAGGATCTGTACTTTTACTCAAGTATGGCTGTCCGATACTCTTTACACCTCTGAGGACATTGCACCGAGACTTCTTCCTACAGTAGAAGCACAAACGTGAGGGTAACTTCGCTCAAACTTGACAGCATTCTTGTCTAAAGAAAACCTGAGTGTATTGAGCCAGGCAAGGAGTCGAGTCCCTTTACTTGAGTAGTCTTTGTGTGAATGCGACCCACCAGCCCTAATCCATCGTTCACAATCACTCCGCCGTCATCGCACGGCTTTTCTCCTGCCAGCTCTGAACTTACACAGGACAGCGACACGTATTACCATCGCACCATCACAAAACTCCCGGTGCATCAGTAATCGCTCTGGTGTGGCTGAAGGCACAGCTTGTGACTGGGTTTCACGGCGAGTGATTCTAAGCTGCGTCCCTGCTAGTTACAGCGGTGACCTCCACCTGGACGGCCGGCGGTAACGGAGCGGCGTGAGGAAATAATTTATAACCTTCTCCACTCTAATTTAGTTTCATAGCGAACGGCCCCGAAGCTGGGACTGCGACTAGTGAACTTCTGATCCGATGAATAGTTCATGACAGATTTGATTACAAATACGGCCCCTCGTTAGGTGATGTCATTTTCTGGTGGCGAAGGGCAAATAGCTTTGAATGGGAAAGTGGTGTTTCCCTTATTAGGGCCACGTTTACACCCCAAAGTAGTCTATATACTCATGTGAGCAAAACGCTAGAATCGGGTCGCACTGAACCGACATTTTGGTTTTAGGGCCCTGATATTGGGTACCAACACTTCATCTTGACCCTCAGACTTCAAAGTTGTGGGACCCCGATAACAGTCTCCACAAGTGACAATAGGTGCCCACTTTAGACAAACCTAGCATTTGGGGCCCTGCTTTGACCCAAATGCCTGTACACACACACACGCACACGCAAAAACGGCAACAGAACACAATATAATGACAAATATAATCTTAGTCAGCACTACTAATATAATCCATCCATCCATCCATTTTCAGCCGCTTAGTCCTTTTCTGGGTCGCGGGGAGCTTATAAAGTAATCAATATAATAAATCCAATATAATAAATTGACTGTATAATGCTGAGATTTGACAGGTTCAACCTGCACTGTTGTTTGGTCCCTTTATTGTGCATATCTCTATGTCTCTAATCACTGTTTTTCATTATTATTGTTATTATTACTAGTCACTGTTCTGGCAACTGAATTTTACGTCATTCATTCATTCATTGAATAAGCAGAACACTACACATTACACTACATACACACCACTACACAAACTTCTAAATGTAAGTTAAAATCTCTAATCTAGAGGCCAGTGATAGCAAAGTAGACCAAAACAATGCAAAAAATAAATAATCAGTAATAAGACCAGTAATAACATTACGGGCAGTACAGTAACTGTCTCACGGTCTGAACAGTCGCAAGTCTGTAAAGTAAGAGTGAAAACACGGTTGTTGCATCAACGCTGCTGAACAAAACTATTCTTTATCTCTCCAGTTTCCCCATTTCAGATGTTTACCTGGACTGTAATGGGAAGAAAAGAGGAGCTTTGTGAGCGTGTCAGCGGTTTCTTCCTGCCAACAGCAAAGCCAGAGCAGCTTTGTCCGACAGCGAGAGCTAAATAATTCAACAGGAGAGAGAAGAGAAGCCATCGACTGTGACACATGCCCTTGTTGTTGTGGCTGCTGCCTAACGCGGCCTGTAGGACACACTGGCAAGGTTACAGTTGAAGGAGACACCAGTACACACACACACACACACACACACACACACATACCTGCACGCGCACACACACACACACACACACGCACGCACGCACGCCCGCACGCACACACACATACACACTGTTTGATCAAATATTTTGAGTAGAAAATTGTATCACATTATAAACTATAAAGGTTACATTGGCATGAGACTTTCCTTAAAAATATTGGTAACACTCCATGATAACTAGTTAAGTTAAATGGGGAGGAGTTGTCACTATGTCACTAGTGGCCATATTGGCATCAACTCACTTTCCTCCTTCTTCCTCTTCATAAATAATAGTTAATAATCCCAAGTGTAGCATCTGCAAATAATCAGTTAATCATTTATATAAAGCAATCTTCTGTTGTTATAACAATAATTAAGTATAAATGCTTAATTAACGCTTTATAAGCATCCATTTATTTTATTCTAAATAAGTGTATTTTACTAATTATTAAAGTTCATCATTTATAAATTAAACTTATGCACATGTAGCAAGCTGTGTTGCTGTTTAACTCATGATTAATTCAGGTAGTTTTGTAGCAGTCAGTTAACTGTTCTAATGTGAAGACTAGTTATGCCTTGTTAAGCATTTGTGACAAGGAGGAAACCCAGAGCCGGGCCGAGGCATACGCGAACTACGCGGCTGCGTGGGGACCCGCGGAACCAGGGGGCCCCCAAGAGTACATTGATTATATCTAACAGTTTTTAAATAACATTTTAAATATTATTCTATATGCAGGACGTCGTTAAGCGGGAGAAAGTTAGAAAGCTTTTAGGAGCCCGCGGGCATCATAAACACCGCTTTTCCGAGCATTCGACACCCCTCCTCTAGTTAACAATGTGGTACAACTTCTGGTGCACGTCAGAGCGATATTTGAAAGTTAGAAAAGCCGTTGCACTCGTTCAAAAGAGAGAGAGAGAGTGAGAGATTACAGTTTTTTTTTAACTAAGACTTTGTTTAATCTCAAGCAACACGAAAAACGCAAGCAAGCAGCGTTTTCATTAGGAAAGAGCTCAGAAACAGAACAACCATTTACACCTAAAATAATTGTTATCTTAATCTATGATTGTTCTTTGACTGAATACTGTCATAGTTCGATCAAAATAATTAATACAATGTTAAATTAAACCAATACAATATTAATTTATTTATTAATTTGACAAAAAATGGCAAAAATACTTGGAATTACATGAGTTGGTTAATGCAGCCGCTAGGGACAGTATCTAAATTCGGTTCTGCATTTAGGTTTCAGCAAAAATCTGCTTCAAAACAAAGCAAATCAGTTTTTTAGACAGTTAAATGTCTAATAAAGCTGTTTACATTTTATTGTTTTGCTCTGACTAATAGCAGTTTTACAAATCCTCTAAAACAATAATCATTTTGTAGAGGGGGGTAATAATTTTGTCCTCAACTGTGTATGTATAATATTTCAATAAATATCGTATTAGCAATGAAATCCATTATTCCATGAGAAAACAACAAGCGGAAGAATTAACTGGAAGAATTGAACACATCTTTTCTGGACTGTAGGTGATAATCTTGTGCTTTGTGCAGTTAGCAATGGGCCCCCAAACAAATTCTGCCTAGGGCCCCTGAAGGCTTGGGCCAGCCCTGATGAAACAAAACTATTTAATTTGATTGATTAAAATAAATAAAGCCATTAACATTTAATTCAAAATAAATAAATATAACTTTACATTTGTACATATAGTTGCATACATTAAATTGCACAAAATAACTGATAAATGACATGAAAAGCACTAAAACAAATGTATAATTACTTCCTGTCTGAATATGCGTGATGTATAATTGATTAACTGATCCTTAAAAAAAGTTTGAGTACACAATTTAGCAGCGTTTTAAACCGTTCAATGGTGGACGGTTGAAAAAGCATTTTGAACCCTGAATGCATATGTATGTGACAAATGAAATTAGAATAATAATTTCAATTTAACAGCTTTCTTAAAATTGTAATTTCTTGATCTTGAAATTTCTTAAAAAAAAAACACATTTGACATTTGTATTTCCTAATGTGTAACAATTTAGTAATTAACGACTAACTATTTACTACTTTATAGCTGCAGTTATCATAAAGTGACATTGATGCATTCATAGTGACTGCACTTTTGGAATAGCACACAATCGTATCATATCTGTAAATATTGTCTAATGAGAAAAAATAATTTGGTTTTCCACCAGAGTGTCGGAGAGATTGTACACAAACACAGCAGCTGAAGAGTCTGCGGTGGGACACGCTGGCGTTTGGCATCCAGCCGCACTTCTCCTCACCCGGACCCCCGGCCCCAGACAAAGACGGACCTGACAGCAGGAAAGTGTTAATGATGGCAGCTTCAAAAGCATTTGCATTTTCATTCATCTCAGCAGCGTTTATCATTATGAAGCGGCTGCCGAATCTAATTACAGAGCGAGTTAACAGGGCGCAGACGCTCTCAGACCAGAGCAAACGCATCACGAGCGAGGAGTGAGTGACCAGTAGTGAGCTGTGAGAGGAGTGACCCTGTGTGTGTCGCGTGTAGGAGTGACATCCGTGTGCTGACATGGGAGTGAGATGTGTGTGTTACTTTTAACTTGCTGGTTAAGTTTTTTTCTCAGTTTGAGTTGTTGGTTTTTATCTTCATAATTGTTTACTTTTTCAATCAATTGTTTTGATTAAATAGATGGATATTGAGATAGATAGATAGATAGATAGATAGATAGATAGATAGATAGATAGATAGATAGATAGATAGATAGATAGATAGATAGATAGATAGATAGATAGATGGATGAATAGATGGATTAATAGATAGATAGATAGATATATAGAGAGAGAGAGAGATTTTATAATGCTAAAGTTGAAGAACTTTTGAGATGTGAGAAGATTTTAATGTGGGATGTGTGTGTGTGTGTGTAAAAGAGGGAGTGTGTGTGTGTGTGTGTGTGTGTGTGTGTGTGTGTGTGTGGCAGTGATGTATAATGTGTGTGAGATGAATGTCTATACTGTACCTGTTGTGCATTTCATGACATTGGTGTGTAATGTGCAGCTGAACATGATAATAAGCCTAAAACAAGTGGATACAACACGAGTCAGAGCGGAGTCAGCGACAGGAAAAGTTTAGTAGACGTGTGTATATATGATGATCCACGGCTGAAGCGAGAGCCAGCGCTGGGCTTCTGGAGGAAGGTTCCAGGGGCGGCCTCGATTCATCACCAGCGCAGCGGGTCGTGAGGAGCCTGAGAGGAGCCATCCTTCACCGGGGACAGATGCCCACAGAGTCGGCCATATGTAAACCTTTTCCAGCCAAAACCTCAACCGGTCAACCTCACCTACGGAACCTCGTCCGGCCCAGGTAGGAAAAAAAAAACCAGGCCAGGATTTAACTAATGAAGGATAATGCAAAAAAAAAACAACACAAACTCTTGTCCATCATTTATTTCTCCTTTAATAACTATCATACGACATTTTGACACAATAAAGCCAATGTAGTAATGCGGGTCCCAGCAGAAATGGCACCGGCCGGTAACAAAAAGCACCTCTTCCGATACCTGACGTGTCAAATAACGCTACAAATTGCAGCGGCCAAACAGTCATTACGGCTAACAAGCACAGGAACAAAAGTCAGATCTCCCAAACATTAATGGAGAGAGGGGAACATCTTGTTTCCCAGCCTGGCGTTTGAGATAAGAGTCGGCTGAAACCCGAACTCACTTGGCCTGCGCCATATGCTCCAGGACACGCCACCGCGGAGTCGCGCTAAATTATTGATTAATGATTAGCAAATGCAAGAGAAACGTTAGAGCGGAGCGGGACGGAGCGCCGTGGACTGGAATGAGATTCATTATTGATATCAGGACAAAACAGAAAGTGTGGGAGGTGATTTCAGGCCTGTATTGATTACTGGAACAGCAGGAGGTGAGTGTATGGTGACGGTTGGTCAGAGGCAACGCGGTTCATCGATAGCGGGACGAACGAAACAGACTAAGAGAAAAAAAAACGGCTCTTCATCGTTTCCAGAACAATCAAAAAAAAAAAGGGCTGACTAAACATCGTCCGAATACTTTTGAATTACTTTCAGAATAAATTTGAATTCCTTTATACTTTTATTTATTTTTCATTTACTTGACAGTCATTTGGCAGACGCTTTTATCCAAAGCGACTTACAGAAAGTGGAGCAAGTGAAGCAATTTGTCTACAATAGGCTACAGTAGATGTCTACACAGGCTATGTAAGGACAGAACAGCATGACAGTCAGTAAACACAAGACAAATAATTTTTATTTATTTATTTTTAATCAGTGTTAAGGTGCTGGTGAAAGAGCTCAGTTTTTCGTGCTTTTATAAACAATGAGAAGGTTGCAGACTTTCTCACAGGAATAGGTCAATTGTTCCACCAGACAGCCGCCGAACGAGAGAAGGTTTTTGCGAGTGATTTCAAGCTGCGTTGCAGAGGGACGACTAGCCGACGTTTGTTCTCTGATCGTAGACTAAGTGAGGGAGAGTATTCCTGAATCAGGCAGTTGAGGTAGCAGTGATGGTCTTAATGGTCAGTGATAAAGCTTTGAACTTGATCCTGGCAGCAATTGGCAGGATGCATTTTGGCAGCAATTTTATTCATGCATATTCAACATGAATAGATACCTGAACGTGAATTTCATGCACATTAAATTCATGACGCACACACAAACACACACCACTAAGTGTATATCTCACCATTGACTTGCGTATATCCTCCCTCACCCTTACCCCTCATCTTGGCCCTCAAACCGGCTTCAAAGTTGTGCAGCCCAGGGAAAAGTCCCCACAAGTGACACACACACACGTTTTAGGAAACTTGAGCGCTCGACTTGCTACTGACTCTCTCTGTTTCTACTCTTGCTCTTGAGTTGACTCATCTAGTA
This sequence comes from Paedocypris micromegethes, assembly GCA_028031935.1. Taxonomy (NCBI): domain Eukaryota; kingdom Metazoa; phylum Chordata; class Actinopteri; order Cypriniformes; genus Paedocypris; species Paedocypris micromegethes. The sequence goes on from CM051496.1 coordinate 30,105,239, forward strand.
ACTAGCTCTGTCAACACTAACTAGTACTGTTGCACACACACAGTGAGACCGACTCAACACTTTTACACTCCTGCACTAGGCAGACTCGGATGCGGCGTCGTCTCCTCCGGCAGGGATGAGGATCACTCAGGACCTCGGCAGGAGAGTGAAACGAGCAGGAACAAAAGCTATCAGCACTTTGAAGGGCTCTAAGACAATAATAAGTGTAGTGATGTTTTGGTGCAGGTGAGGATCGGTTGCAAGCGTCTACCTTATGCAGCCTTCCTATTCGTTATTATTAGTCATTTGTCCTCAAACCCACCACCAGTTGGTAGCACTGGTGTGCCACTCTACTGGTGGCACTACAGAAAAGCAGCAACCATGGACAGACGATTACAGAGAACTATGGTTGAATGAAGTGAAGAGGAAATGTTTTGTTATTCTCTGGTAAAACTCTAAATGCCCTGGGCTGCTGATGTGAATAATATCGTCTTCTCCGAAGCCCCAGGCATCACCTGAAGGAGCCCAGCACCAGACACATGCCTGACCTCCCCAGCTTGAACAAAGGACATGTTTCTACTTTAAAGACTTTTTTTCCCTAATTCTGCATAGCAACTTTGCGTTGGTCTGAGACTAAGAAAAGTGCTATATAAATAAACTTGAACTTCATCTTCACATTTCCTCTGTTCTCCAGTCTTCTAATTTTTTCCTCTTCTCCAACTACTGTATTGCCTTGCTCAAACTATAGCTTTCATCTCCTGTAGAGCTTTCTCCTCTTTTCCTCCATATTCTGCTCCACGTTCATTCTCATAGCTCTTCTTTCCCTGATCATTTTTCTTCTCTGTCTACTTTCGCAGACCATCTTTACTTTCTAGTTCTCTTTTCCATCTCTCTCCTCTTTTTCCACTCAAAACACCCTTGAAAATTCACCACAAACAAGCAGCTACAGTATGTTTCTATCAGCAGAGGAGAGGAGAAAAAAGATTGGCCTAAGAATAGGAAGTCGTGTTGTTTTTCTCAAACAAAATCTGATTTGGAAATCTCAAAAGGGGAAATCTCCTCAGGAGACACCTCCTCGGTGAGTCTTTGTTGCTCCAGATATAGATATTTCGATCGGGAACATCAAACACTCAGAAATGCTGCAAAAACCACATTCAGATGTCTGAAACACATACAACACTCCTGATTAGCCTACACCAGTGGAGAGAGAGAGAAAGAGAAAGAGATGTTGTGAGTTTATCCAGATAAATTGAAACATTAGCTCCACAAATATTTTAGCGGGGCGAGCGAGGTATACTTAGAGTGTGGTGAGAGAGATTAGGGAGCGATAACATTGACCGATCCAGCGCGTGTCCGGCGTCATTAATCTACATGTAAGGGAAATGTAAGTGATTGTCACGTTACTTCAGCCTCGTTTGGGGACCCCCGAGGTCCCTCCCCCCACCTCTACAACTCATTTGCAGTGTAATGCAGCAGTGAGAGCGACTGCTGATTGTGAAATAGTTTAATCTCCCTTCGCCAGATAGAGACAAATTCACCCATTTTCTCCCAAGTACAGTAGAACCCGAAGCTGGAACAACACACACACACACACACACACACACACTCGCCACTGCTCTAGCATGTCAGCTACAGTCCTGGTTCTCGCAACATCAAGGTTAGAGGATTGAATCCCAGAGAGGAGCTGAACCTGATGCCCCGTAGGGTTTTGAAGGTCACACATGTCATTGTCACACACGCACACACACACACACACACACACACACACACACAAACAACTGCACACTCAATCTCACACACAAAAAAAACTCTCTCTCTCAAACACACACACACAAATGTACACTCAATCTCACACACAAATACACACAATCTACTCACTCTCTCTCTCACTTTCTTTCTCTCACACAGACGCACACACACACACACACACACACACCACACACACACACACACACACACACATTCATTCATTCAGTAAAGACTGAAAACATCTAATGAAAAAAAAAAAGAGTAACACAACTCTCTCTCTTTCTCTCTCAGACACACACACTTATTACAAATGTGTCATTCTGTTTCAATTACACTATAATCCAACGTCAAGTTAAAAAAACATAACTTGTGCTTGACCACCACTTTCTCTCTTTCTCTCTCTCTGCCTAATTGTCTCTCTCTTTTTTTCGCTGTCCCTCTCTCATTCTATCACACACATATTTAGCGTCACACACTCGTTTTAGCGTCTTTGCGTTGGTCTCGGACTAAGAAAAGCGCTATACAAATGAACTTGAACTTGAACTTAACTTGAACACACACACATTGAGTAAGTTATTAACAGTAGTCGTAGACATTAGTCGAGAGAGAAGAGCAGTGACTTCCATTTCACATCAGCACATTTCTTCTTTATCTCTGCCGACACATAGCATCTAAAACATAGTTTTTCTTCTAAAGGGCTGAACTTCTCAGAGATCACGCCACAGGCAGCGCGGTAGCACAATGTATTTTTTATGAAGGAGAGATTGTTCATCCGCATGAAGAGATGGAGTCCAGTGATTGGCAGGTGCTGTTTAGCATACTAAGCTTTTGTTTTGCTAGCTGTAGCCATAAATATAGTGGTGCGTTAGCTATCGTTTGCAGTCCTATCACAGCTCCCGGCCCTATTGAGAGGAGATAAATGTGATTTAAATTAATAGCCGCTCCTAAATAACTGCTCAGATGGTAAACGATGCATTTATCAGATACGGACAGCCAATGTCCCTTGATTCATGGGTCCTTACAACATGAAGGGAGCCTACAAAAATTGTTATTACTTTTTAATAAAGTGTAGCAGCGGCTCGTCAGTCATTTATCAGAGGAGTTCACTAGCTCAGATGATGCGTTTTCCCGCACGCTGGAGGGGCCGACACATGAAATATGGCCCTGTGTGGTAAAATCTCACCGCTTACGAAAGAGATAGACGGAGAGAGAGAGAGGAAGAGAGAGAGAGAGAGAGAGAGAGAGAGAGAGACAGACACACAGAGAGAAAAAGAACAGAAGAAAGAGAGGCATGGACAAAGAAAAAGAGAGAAAAAATAAGTAGAGAAAAAGGATGAGTAAGTTCTATTAACGTTTCCGGTTCAAATTTTTTTTCGCTTTACTTGAGTAATAGATAACAAAAAGTCGATTCTAGTGGTTTTTCTACTTTTGCTCTTAGGACCCTTGCTCTTCAGTCAGACTCCGCACATGCGCAGAGCAATTGTTTTTTCCGACGCCATAGCGAAGGATTATTATCCTCTGTGCAGCGACCGAGCGTTTTGATCATGTCTGTTCCTTGGATTCTTTTTACTTCTTGCTCGTGTTCTTCATTTTCGACTGCTTTGACTCTTTCTTCGATGACACATTGGACTTGTTTGTAGCCGGTTGTGCTAAGCTAAGTGGTCGTGTTTTGTCTTCTCTGTTTGTTGTAACATAAAATATTGTAATTCTTCCAGTGTTATTTTGTTTCTGTTAAGTGTAGCAGCGTGTCTCATGTTTCTTCATTTCTGTTTTTGAAGCAATAAAAGCTTATACCCGTCTGACCTGTATGCACGTCTGACTACGGACCATTATTTAACATTATTTAAAGACGCATATATATATATATATATATATATATATATATATATATATATATATATATATATATATATATCCTTCGCCAGCTGAGCTGAAAAAAGAACGGACACCAGTCAGACAACCGTGATTGAGTCTTGACCTCGTCCTGTGAGGAAATAAACAGATCGACCCTCTAATTTCTCTAGCAAACATGCCATGGTCCGGCTTTGTTCCCCTGAGCACCGGTGGCGCGGTAAGCTCCTCGCTCAGGTACCAGTCAATCCATTAACCTTTGCTTTTAGCTCAGGCTCCTGGTTGCTGCATAACCCACAACCCAAAGAGCTTTTAATACATTTTCCTTAATAGTTGTTCGCCCGTGAATGAAAAGGGCAACGCTCCTCCTCTTGACATTGACTCTGCCACAGTAATAATAAGGTTTCTCTCTTTCTTATATCATCAACAATAACGACGTCTGTCTGCAGTCGTTTCAGAGGCGTAATATGAAAGGGCTTTTGAAGGCAGGGGTCATGTTAAATTGTAACGCAAATGTTATTCCTCAATTATCCGACTGGGGTAAATGTCAAATGCTGGAGGGGAAAGATCTTCCCGGGAGTCTGTGCGACTTTAATTGGCAGAGGACGTCTCCGAGCGACTCCAGCGAGAACCGTTCCACATCAGGTTTCCTCCTGGATTAGCCCAGACTGTTCTAGAGTGTCTTTGTTGTGAAAAATGTTCATTAAGTCCTGAAACAGATACCTGTGAGGGCCCACCTCCCCCCGAACCAAATCACTGACGAAAAAGCGTTTCTGGAAAACTTTTCTAGAACTCAAGCTGGTCAAAGTCAAAAGAAAAAAAAAAGTCAATCCTACTGTATGTACTAGATATACAGACAATTGAAAGTTTGTTACTCTCTAAAATCCTTGACAGAAATGTTCCTACCATAGACTCAAATGGAGTGGATAGCACTGTCACCTCACGGCAAGAAGGACCTGTTCGAGGTGTGTTTGAGGCCGTTTTATGCAGAGTTTACAGGTTCTTCCTGTGCTTGCGTGGGTTTCCTCAGGGTCTCGGGTTTCCTAACCTCGTCATAAAAATATGCTTTTAAATGAATTGGCATTGGAAAATTGACTATTAGTGTGAGTATGTGTGTGTATGTGTCCTGCTCTGTAAATGGTTGTCCATCAGTCCAGAGTATGTGTCCCGCCCAGTAACTGAGAAACAACCCAGCGGATGAAAATGGATAGATACTTATTGGCAAAAACAAACAAACATTAAATAAAATAGAGCAGCAGTCTGTATAAGCTGAATAGCCTCAGTCTACTGTATGTCCTAGCTAAGAGGCTTCTTGGACTTTTTTTTACGATTTAAGCAAAACGTGTTGTGCAATGTGAATGCGTTTTGAAGTGTGTGTAGATTGTCTCCAGCAATACAGGCAAGACAAGTATTGCAGAGGATTTGAAGGGGGTTTGGCCCACAGAGTCTGCTCGCCTGAAGTCCTCTTTTGTCTTCATGGTGAAGTATTTGTCACAGCACCAGATGTGTATTTCGTTCATTTACTTTGCAGTTGAGGCCTATCACAGTTGTGCCATCCATGGACTTCACAAATCTGTGAGGAGCCCCAGTGTTCATAATGACAAAACTGCTGTGCGATGATGGTGTTGAATTCTGAACACAAGTCTAAGGAGACTTGTGGCAGTTGTGGTCCAGTGGTAGGGGCCATGGACTCGTGTCCAAGAGGTTGCTGGTTCAAATCCCCCTATGGCTGGTTCTGTAACTGAGTGTCCTTGGGCAAGACACTAACCCACATGCCCCACTGATCGCTACTCTTGTGGCAGATCGTGGTCCTGTTAATTGCCCCACGGGGATAAATACAGTGCTTAAAAAAAAAAAAAAAAATCAAGCACTTTATTAGGTACACCACAATAGTACCAAGTTTGCCACCCTTTTTCTTTCAGAACATGGTTTTCAGAACTTGGTTCTTTGTGGCTTTGATTCAATATGGTACCGAAAACATTCCACAGACCAAAGAGACTTGGGTCCATTTTAAAATAATTGCATCACTACTAATGGTACTAATGAACCTGTACCAACTGACAGGTTCAAGTGTTCAAGTCAATCTTCCCAACACCATCACACCACCACCACCAGCCTGAACCACTGATACAAGGCAGAATTATCCATGCCTTCATGAAGTTGACGCATAATTACATTCCGACCATCCAAATGCACAACAGAAAATGAGGCTCATCAGACCAGGCAACAAAGTCTCCATATTCTATTGTCCAATTTTGTCCATACCTTACACAAATGCGGATAATTCATGTTCAAAGTCACTTAAACCATGTTTATTCTCCATACCCAGGTTTCGTTTGAAAGGCGGCAGATCGTCTTGACTATTCGAAGCACATTTTTATAATGGGTTTGATTGCTACCGTAAAGTAATTGTTAAAACAGACATTGTCTTAAAGCAGGTGGGCACCACATCCTAGCTCAAAGAGATGTTAAAGATGTCGGTGAACATCTCAGCTCAAGATGTCAACATCATACTGTCACAAGAAAGCAATTGAACTTTCTTCCCAGTGATGTTCTGTAACCTGTGCCACAAATTTTCGTGTCCATGTTGAACAAAAATCCTTTTCGTGTGGTAAAGTGAAGTGATTTTTGTAATATGGCCACGTGTAATAGGGTCAGACGGTGAGGACAAACACCTGGGAGGCTGGTCCAAATCTTAACCGCTGGTCCACAAGCCGCATAGTGAAGTAGTTCGATATTGAATTCTTCAGTATTGTCCTGTAAACATTATTCAAAAATTGCGTTGTCATTATTGGCGCAATGTTGATAATGGTCTCTTTTTGTAGTTAGCCACTTCGTTATCCTAAAACTGTCAAAATCTTTAATTATGGTATTTCATGTTTTTTCTAATTGCTTTGTTTTTTCTGAGCACCTCCAAGTCTGAGACCATGGTTCTCGACCGGAAAAGGGTGGAGTGCCCCCTGCAGGTCAGAGACAGGGTCCTTCCCCAAGTGGAGGAGTTTAAGTATCTCGGGGTTTTGTTCACGAGTGGAGGGAGGATGGAGCGGGAGATCGACAGTTGGGTCATTGCTGCGTCCACAATAATTAGGACGCTGCATCAGTCCGTCATGGTGAAGAGAGAGCTGAGCCAAAAAGCAAAGCTCTCGATTTACCAGTCGATCTATGTTCCTACCCTCACCTATGGCCACCAGTTGTGGGTGGTGACCGAAAGAACGAGATCCCGGATTCAAGCGGCGGAAATGAGCTTCCTCCGCAGGGTGGCTGGGCTCTCCCTCAGAGATAGGGTGAGGAGCTCTGGGCCTACTGAGGCTGTTGCCCCCACGACCCGGCCCCGGATTAGCGGCAGAAGATGGTACGTACGGCTTTGTTTTTTCTGTGTTTCACTCCTCTCTTTAGCACCGAGTGCCGTACGACCGGAATCTCCAAGGAGCTTCGAGTTAATCTTCTCTCTAATGCCTCCTGGACTTTTGTAGACCTGATGACACTGTTTACATGGAGAAATGGAGCCACCTCTTTCCTCACTGAGGAGGGAAACATCTTCCGGAACCATCATTAAAATGGTGCGTAACAACCAACGCAACCAACCAACGATTTTGAAGTGTTAGAATGCCAGAGGAGACTGGCACCAGTGAGCCGGGATCTCGTCAGGTTTTTTTCCTCGTTAGAGAGGTTTTTTACCTGGCCACTGTCGGATATGGGCTTGCTCACTGGTCTTTGTCATAGTGATAATCATAGTCATTTACTTAACAGTCACGTGACTAAAATAGCAACAATTCTTTTACATTATTCACACGCGCGCTTTGAGACAGTTAAAACTGTGAAAAGCGCCTTACAAATGCTCAGAACTTGAACTTAAACTTGAACTTCGTTTTCTACCATGTTTACCCTATTTTGCTGTCAGAGCACATCACAGCTTCTTAGCTCTTTGACGAGTGCTAGCGTTAGACTTCTGAGCATATGTATAATTCCTAACCTTCAGACCCCGAAGGTTGGGTACAAATATGTGCAATATGTGCTGCCATCTGAAAATTATTCCAAAGCAGAGAACTACCATTAAAACACTTGTCTTGTTTCTAGAAACGTTTGAATGTTCTTGATATTTTAGTGTCAAATGCTTTATAAAGAGACTAAGCCTGAAAATGATTCTTTTCTAGAAGTCGAGTGCCAAACAATGACTGAACTGTTCTGTTCCATATCAAAACATTTTCTTTCCCCGCAACACTTGTGTGTTCTCCTGCAAACTGACAGGATCACATAAAACTTCCCAGAGCCCACAAAGCTTTAATGAAAGAGCCGCAGGATGATTGGCATCTGAATGGCGGAACTAACAGAAGGGGAGAGAGGTCAGGAGTGAAGCGGGAGCCCAGGGACTCGCTCAGGGCCAACGGACATTTCCACAACACTACATTTATATTTGCTATAGCAAATTGACTTGAATTGGTCTAAGTGGGGATCAGGACCTGTTTTGGAAAGGACCAAGAAACCAGAAAGAGACCAGTTTGACCTGCATGCATTAGTCTCACATAACACATACACTGTACAGTATCAAACCGGCGGCGTGATTACGGCTGGAGAGACCTTCTCTGTAGAGCTCTATAGATTCAGTTTCGACACCACAAGTACACTTCTCTTTACACGCCGAGATTCTGCTCTACATTTCAATGTGTAATTACATCGTTACGACTCGGATCAGAGCAGAAATGAATGACTTTATCCACTTGTATCTCATTACTGCTGGATTTATGTCATTGCGTATTAAGATCATGTTTTTCTTAAAACCAAACAGCATCTACAAACGAAGCATCTGGAGAGTTGCATCTGGAACGTATCTATGCTTCAATCACAGTCGAATGACGTTTCTAATCCTCACAGCAGGATGTTCACGCCTGTTAGTTCATTCTCGCAGTGAATGTTTCTGCTCTCAATTCAGTCCAATCCACAACTAAATAAACGGAACGTTCCGTGTTGTATCCCAAAGCAGAAGAAATTCAGCCTTCCACACAGTATTTGATGAACGGATGAGTTCTAGAAAGTCTCATCTGTTTCACAATAGAGAATAAAACCATGTTAGAACTACAGTGTGTGAGAATCAAAACACCATCTGTAATGTCGAAACGAGCAGCAAAGCTTCTGGGAACTGAGGTTTCCGGAGAACGGCATATTCCGATGTCACGCTTTGACAATTATATTAGGGATTTCATTAAGTTTATTAGAGCTGGTTACGGACAAAGGCAGCTTATCAGAAGCTCATTTTCAGTGAAACGCGCAGTAGCACAATCACACAGCAGACTCTTTCAGAAGCACAAATCGGTTATTATTCCACATTGTTCTTATCGGACGAGGCGCTCCGGCCGCTGTCGCCGCCATCCCCATGGATATGGCTGATGCTATCCGCTTATCGCTGTAATAAAACTAAAGTGCCGGGCCGGAAATTGAAAATGTAGCTAGACGGGAAATAACTGTGCTCTGTCATAATCTACGGCCCAGAACATGTGTTCACGCGCCTGCTGTCACTCTATCTGATGCCGCCTCGCTGTGGTCAGACGTTTCTCCTTCCTCCTCACCATTCATCACGCAGGACCGCCGGACGTCACGAGTACAGGTCTGCTCAAAATAAGCCAGGAACCCATCCCAGCCCAAGTCATTGCGGAATGTCCAGCGGAGAGGTTCGGACAACGTGGTAATGCTATTGCCAAATTGTGGTGGTCTTCTAAACCGACAACCGGAGGAATGCAGAGAACCCCACATCCAGCACTGTAATGAGTTCCGGAAAACCATATTTGTGTAAAGATACTTTACCCTAAAATTACTTCATTAATAATTGGGGTATATGGTATATTGTAGGGTATATGGTCACCCTACAATTATAAACTATGTATATTGTTATTGGTAGCTTGGATAGGCCACAGTCATTAGGCTACATTACTATGCCTTCCACTGGTTGTAACATAAATTACTGTACAAGTAAAAGGTAAATTTTGTTATTTTAGGACGTTAATTTTGGTGAAAGTAACTTAAAAGTAATACAGAAGTAATGGAATATATTACATTTCTGAGACAGTAATATTGTAATGTAACTTGTTACTTTTTACAAACAGTATTAAGTAATATGTAACGTATTAAATTTTCAAACTAACTTGCACAACATTGATTACAAGTCACCAACTCTAAGAAGACGAGTAAAAGTTGCAAAGTATCCAATTTTACTAGAACTTGAGTATTTAATTTGTACTGAATTTATGCTTAAACTACAACAAGAAGCGTCCTAAAATCAGAAACTCTATATTTAAGACATATTATTTCCTAATATAAAAATGAAATTCAACACCTCAATGTTTCAAAATGGCAGAACAACTTGGGGAAAAAAAACAACTAGAAGTCTGTCTCAGTCAAAATAAAATGTACAAATTTTGCTAATTAAACACCTGGTATTTAACACGCTGCTAATTAGCTCATAACTAGCATCCAGTACCTTCAGCGTCCTGCAGATGGCAATATTTCCTCGTCGCCCAAAAAATTAATCGCGGTAGAAAAATATTTGTTTTGTCACACACAATCATAATGTAACGGTAACAAGTAACAAATATTTAAATGTAGTGGAGTAAAGAGTACAGACACTGTCTCAACGATGTAGTGAAGTAGAAAGTAATGATAGCTTATGTTGTGTCTTATCCAACACAGAGAGACTGTTTCTGGTCACAAGATATGGTAAAATTAATATAATATCAACAGTCTTTTATTGGGTGCTTGAACACTTTACATGATTCAATAAAGCAGTTTTATTACAGTTACTTATACACTTGCCTCATTTTCATGGCAACCATTTCTCCTCCTTGTTTGCACAAACCCGTAGAAGAGTTCATTTTGTAAAGCAATTTAAAATTGTCATTTTCATCTTCCAGATTCCAGTGTGAGCTTTATTTGCGGCATATTTAACGTATAAAATGTGAATGTGTTCAGGAACCTAATTTTCATTGTAAATAATTTATGAATTAATAAAAACATAACAATTTAAGTGCTGAGGTTTTTCAATCACAGCAGCGAGAAAACGTTTTTGCTTGTTTTGTTTTTTTAATTAAATGTGTGTATTATGACTATTAAACAGTTTAAATGCAAGTACATGTGACGTACACAAGAAATCACACACTAATAGAATGAAAGCACAGTCCTGGTGGGGTGTAAGTAAGACTGACTCTCGCCGATCATTTGCATAGAAGGGGGAGGGGCTGGGCGGGCGTTGGTGACACAAGACCGCCCTCTGTCTGAAAGTGAAAACATCTCACATCCTCACATCTTCACATTTTGAACAACCACAATAACCACAATTACGTAATATCAGCAGACACTCGGCTTTCGGCTTTTTTTTTGTTTGTTTGTTTGAATCAAGAAAATCACATTTTTAGATTAAATGATTAATGAATAAAAAAAAATGTCCACTTCCACAGATTATGTCCAGACACTATTAGGACTCTTTATCTCCTTATCTGTCATGCTTCATCAATATCACCCATCGGTCTGGAGCAGAGAAAATCGAAATTAGAACTGTATGAGTGCACCAGCATTTAGTTCACACATGCACAACCATACATATTTACATTGTATAATTGTAATCTGGATCCCCGATCTTGTCAGATGAAGGGGACACAAATCTCAGCCTATCATGGCCTTCTTCATCCACACGCTGGTTCTCCTCCACATTATTGCGCTTGTAATTGGCTTTCTGTATCCGAGGAAGCGAATGAGAGAGAAGAAAGTGTCAGGGAGAAGGAGAAGGTCTCATTTGCATGAACTTCATTACCGTTCTCTCTGAGTTCTATTTAAACAGGCCCAGTCAGCGGCACGAGAGCTGCTCCTCGCCCTCGGCTTCCCTCGTCTAATTGATGTAAATGAAGAAAAACAGTGAGCGCTCAGGAGCTTTGACCTTGTTATATGGGGTGACTGACCCCAATTAATCAAAGATCCTTTCGAGATGCTTCAAGCTAATAAACAGCAGGCGGATGAGAAGTGGCTGGAGGACGAGGAGGAGACGAAGAGCGCCGGCGTGAGAGCAGCAACGTGCAGTCGGACGGCCGATGCTGACGACTCTACGGCAAACTGCTTGCCAAATTACCCTTGAAACAAAACTGTGTGAACTTCAACCGTAAAAATATGTAAAGTTGTTGAAAATGAACTGTCACTGCTCCGTCAACGAAATGCTAATGAATGCTAAAAATGCTGCATAATGTTTATGCAGTTTGTGGATGGTTCTAACAAAGAGAACTGCCGTGCAAAATTATGAATGGATCACATTTCAGGAAAAGAAGCATTTATTACAATGTATTAGAGAAGCTGAAGCCAATCAGAGCGTGTTTAGTCAGATTCGTGACTGGCCAGTCACAGGCTGAGACACACAGGCGTCGGTTTGTCGTTTTTGTCTTTCGTGATCACATCATGGTCACGTGATCCCGGTCACACCTGATCCGTTAGAGATCACACTGACCCCAGAACAGTCACCTGATCCCAGGAAACCTGAGACTCACAGGAGACAATTGGCAGAAAGACGGAGAACAAACCAGCTAAAGGCAAGAAGAAAAGCAAACGTGTGAGTGTCTTGGTCGGTGACTTGGTGGCTTGAGTTTGTCACCTCGATTCGTGTCAGGACATCACTGATGTGCATCTCCAACATTTAACACAGAGAACATGATGATTCTCTCCCTGGCTGAATTATTTAGCTGCTGTTCTTATTTTACAAACAAAAACTCATCACTCTCTCACTTTACACCAGCATCACAACACCAAATGAGACGGTTGAGTTACACTAAAGATTCAGTGACGAATGAAAGTCATCTATAATCAGCAGGATCAGAAAGAGAGAGAGAGAGAGAGAGAGAGAGAGAGAGAGAGATGGAGAGAGATGGAGAGAGATAGAGATGGAAAGAGAGAGAAAAAGAGAGAGACAGAGAGAGGAGAGAGAGAGAGAGAGAGAGAGAGAGAGAGACATTTGACATTTAAATACCCTGTTTATTTCATGTAAAAATGACAACACTTTAAAAACCCAATAAAACCTCAAAATGCAATTTCACCAATTAAAAACTATTTGAAAACTATTGAAACAGTCAATCATTTGTGTGTGTGTGTGTGTGTGTGTGTGTGTAGTAGGTGAACTCGATCTTCACCTCGGCTCCACCAAAGCCTTAAACATTGGCAACACATTTGCTTCTTTCCCTGATTTCTCATAGTAATGGGAGTTTCTGATTGCCACTTTCGCCTGCCCGATGAAAAAGTTTGCAAGTACACACTCTCTCCGCCATTCCTTCTTGTACTTGCATCCAAAGATAAAAACAACTTTATGTTGATGATATATATGAGTTTATAAGTTTGAGACTGAGAGAGAGAGAGACAGACAGACAGACAAACAGATTATTATCTTTGGTACAAAGGTAATAGACAATGAAAAATAGTGGAAAAAAGAGAAAGATAGACTGAGGAGAGAAAGGGGGATGTGTGTGAGACTTGAGAGAGAAAGAGAAAGACAGAGAGAGAGAGAGAGAGAGAGAGAGAGCTGGAGTGTTTGTATGTGTGTGTGTG
>CM051496.1:30118396-30172115 GCA_028031935.1 Paedocypris micromegethes
AGAGAGAGATATATATAGAGAGATAGATAGATAGAGAGAGATAGAGAGAGAGAGAGACAGACAGAGAAGACAATAATCAGAAAACGGCAGACAAAAAGATAACAGACAATGAAAATCGGTAAAAAAAAATAATGATAGAAAGAAGGACAGAGAAAAATGTAAAGTCTGCATAACACTATCAATAGAATTTCTCAGCGACTCACAGTTGGCCCGTAAACACCTGACTTCCTCTCGCTTTCGGTTCTTGGTAGAAGAACTGATGAAAGAGGAGAAGAATGGCAAGCCAATCAGAAGCGTTCGACCCAGCAGCCCAAGGATTGAAGCTACTGGGTGGAGCTGGAGCAGTGGCAGCGCGCTGTTGTTGTGACTCACCACCCTTATCCAGCGATACGTGTTGGCATCACATATGGTGGCCTTCTTCACTCTGGGCACCAGCGGCGAGAGACCTCCTGACGAGCCGCGTGCTGACGGCCCACATTCAGCGGCGCCATCCAGAACCAGGTCCAGAAAACAGCCGAGACGTCAGCCGAGGCTTTTCTCTGAAGGCTGGTGCGGATGATATTGATTGTGACATGTGCCGGGCTTCGCTCAGCTCTGCGCACTGTGGAGGGCATCAGGGTTCTACTCTGGGGCCGATGAAACTTTAATGCCCCGGTGTCTAGCAGCATGATGTTAGCGCTGATCAAACATTAGCGGGCAGATGTTGTAAACGTGTCTCATCAGACACAAACCTTGCAAACAGATGCTTCCTGGCCACACGAATCACAGACTTTTCCAAGTGTGTGTGTTACATATTTACCGGTTTTAAAATTATATTTTTGTCAATGGGAATTGTGCTGTGCAAAAAACAACAAAAAACAGCTGATCTGAAATACAAAGAAATTATGAATATATATATATATATGTATATATGTATATATATATATATATATATATATATATAGATATATATATAGATATATATATAGATCTAGATAGTAGATAGATAGATAGATAGATAGATAGATAGATAGATAGATAGATAGATAGACGTAGATATTCATCTTTTTAAATCAAAACTTCATCAATAATATTATTTTTAATTAAAAACATGATTTAATGACAGGAATACATTTTATGTGGTGGATTAGTTTCAGTGTCTTATTATCATTTATCAATCATTTATTACTAGAATAATTTACTAAAACGTTTACAGTTAGAATAATTTACAACTAAATAAAAGTACTAGTACAAATATTAGCAATGTTAATTGTTAAGTATTACTAGATATCAGTAGTGCTAATAATAATAGTAGTACTAGTAAAAGTAGTACTAATATTAATTACACATTTTGTAAATGCTTCATTTTCCTAATTGTTTAAAATACTTGATAATAATAATAATAATAATCACTTTTATTACAATTATTATTTTGTTTTATATTTATTTATCATTATTATAATACATTTTAATATTATTTTCAGCACTAAATTAAAACACTACAATTTACAAAACAAATTAAAGCTGCATTTGCTCATTCATTATGCAAATGGACGTATCTGGCGGCTGAGTTAATGGCACCCGACAAGCCCGTCTTCATCCGGGACCGGAAGCCTCCTCCTCCCTTACACACGGGCACATGCGGAAACCTGCGCCCGGCCCTCGTTGGCAATGATTGATCACCCAATATCTAATTAAAGCTGATCCCACAGCTTATTATGCAGCGCGGAATAAACAGAGTGAAGTGGTTGTCAGGCCCGTGATTGATGATGCCGTCAATCCCGCCATTGTTTGCGTGACGTCCTGACGCTCGTAACAAGCGCTAACAGTGTGTTTGTGTGTCGCTAGACCACTCGACATGCGTCTCTCCTGTTGAGGGGATGGTGTGAGACAGAGGTGTCAAGTAACAAAGTACTTCGTCACCTTAATAAAGTAGAAATTTGGCTTACTTTTACTTTTCTAGAGTGTTTATTTTTCCGCTTACTTTCTACTTCTGCATCTTATTTTTTAAAGCAAATATCGGTATTTTCTATTCGTTACTTATTCAAAACCAGCCGCGTTACCGGTTAGTTTTATTTTCGTGTTGAATCAATATAAAAAAAAAAACATCCGGACAAATCACGCCGGTAAATGATTGTTCCTCCGAGAAGCCTGTTTGATATACCGTATTTACTCGACTATAAGTCAAGGATTTTTCCTCAAAATTTCAGGCTGAAAGTGGGGGGCTCGACTTATACGCGCGGTCTACCGAAATAGAAAATATTTTACTCAGAACAGAGTTATTTACTCAGAACAGTGCGCAGATATTTCACCCTTTCTCACAAAAATAAACAGCAGAGACACAAGCGCGGTAATTAAATTAACATTTATGACGCAAACTAAATACATCTTTCAGAAAACAGCACAAGCCGTGCTAAGGAGCAATGATTCCACTGGCCGCTGCTCCGAGCTCCCACAGCCACATGTATTTATTCCCAAAACACAGGTTAGCATTATCCGTCTGATTCTCGGGAGAACTCTCTTAAAGGGGCAGGGCACTTTTCCCAGAAATCTTCAAACTGATAATGGAACCATACCAATGACAAATTAAACGTAAGCACAAATTTGACTCAAGAAATCCGTGCAACACTTGTTGACCATGTTATCAACCATGGACTGACACTGATGGAAGCTGGACAAAAAGTTCAACCAAATCTCAGCAAAAATACTGTTGCGTCAGTAATTCGGAAATTTCATCGAGAAAACGGGTAAGCTAACCACACAGTACATTAAAACTTAAGCTTGCTGTACTTATCATCAATATTGTTTACTGTGACATTTGACAGTAGGCTGCATGTGTATTTTTATATATATACAGTATATTTTTCACATAGGATTGAGGGTAGAGGACACCAAGGTGGAAGGGGCCCTATGTTCACCCGTGCACAAGAGGCCGCCATTGTGAACATGGTTATGGCCAATAATTGTATCAGGCTGCGAGAAATCCAAGCCAGTATCATCAACGATCACCGTATTTTCAATAACATCCAACGAGTCTCTCTGTCAACATTAGCTCGAATCCTCAAGTACACATGAAGCAACTGTATCGGGTACCATTTGACAGAAATTCAGAGAGAATGAAACATCTGCGCACTGAGTATGTGGAGGTATGGATTGTTCATTTTACTGCTATGGTGTGGTATTGTGCACTACTCATAAAGTTCTGGCACAAAACAAATGTGCAATAGATATTGAATAGCATCCTATTGTCTTTTACTGTGTTTCAGAGAGTCTCGCAAATGGATGCGGAACAAATTCAGCATTCATTTTTATATGTGGATGAGGCTGGATTTAACCTTGCTAAAACACGAAGACGAGGGAGAAATGTAATTGGACACAGGGCAATCACCAATGTGCCAGGGCAGCGAGGGGGGTAACATCACCCTCTGTGCCGCTATCACACAAAATGGGGTCCTCCACCACCATGCAAATCTGGGACCCTATAATGCAAATCTAATACTTGCATTTCTTGACTGCACGAGATTGTCACAGCATTAAACCAAGTGGACCAGATGCGGTTCATTGTCGTTTGGGACAATGTCTCATTCCATCGGGCTGCTCTGGTCCAGAATTGGTTCCATGATCACCCTGATTTTGTCTGATGTGATCAAATCGAAGCAGCTTCTGTGCAGGGGTGGATTCGTCACTCAAGGCGATTCTTCCAACGGTGCCTTGCCAATGAAGACATAGCCTGTGATGTGGATGAAATCTTATGGCCTGATCCAGCCAGACGGAGAGATGAGGAATAGTTACAGTATTTGTGTTGCTTTTGTTTTTGTCAGAGTCAAACTGTATGTACTTCATGCAGTAATTTGTCTACAGATTTTATTTGTTTCATTGATTTCATTGTTGGCTGATTACTGTAACTGATTATGGTAAGAAATACTGTATTACTTGAACTGAAATAAGTACTTGAAATATTCAGTCTGCAGTATCAGTGTTGTGCATTGCTTGGTAAGTTTATAGTAGGCCTGTTTGTTTACATTCTCCCTATATCTCAAACTAATCATGAAGAATGTTGTGGGATGGTCACTATTTTGTTTTGTCATCGAAATGATCCCTTACATAACAATGTCTGCCCAAAAATCTAGCACATGCTATTTCCTAAAATTAGTTTTTTACAAAAATGTTTTTGATTTATCACAGCACTGTGAAACTGTCTGCAATAGTGTCTGATCATTGAGGATCATTGTGTTGGTTAAATGAAAACTAATAGCATTTTCACAAATATGTGTGTATGTTTTGACTGAAGTGTGTCATTTTGCAAACAATCTAGGAATTCTGCAAATTGTGTGGTGTTTGGATAATTGTGAATATATTTTGAGAAAAAGAACCCGGTTTTCAAAATTGTGTGTAAACAATTGAAAAAAAACTGTAAAACCGAGGTCAGAGCAACACTCGCGTCGTCTTCTCACACAGAAGTCATCACTACAAGTCTATGCAACTCTGTCGTTCCACCTGTGTCTCTTACTCGAGTCTGTGTGTGTGAGTGTGTGCGTGTGTTAAAATGTGTATGTAAGAAGAGAGTCTTTACGCCCGCCAGATTGAGTGTGTGTGTAATTACGAGACTGTGTGTGTATGGGTATGAAATGAGAACTTGTTTTTAAAGTGTGTGTGTGCGTGTGTGTGTGTGTGTGTGTGTACGCAGGCATTTATCACAAAGTCGGACAAATTGTTATGTTTTTAGCACAAAGTGGGGCCCTATGGGCACTTGTGAACCATTATGTTGGCTATAAGTCAGTGGTGGGGCCCCATAACTGCAACAATTTGTTTGTGTGTGTTATTGCACAGAGCTCATATATGCCAATTTATTTTAGCCCTTTCGAAGATGTTTTAAAATACCGTATTTACGCAAATATAAGAGCCCCCTTTTTTTTCTAAATGTCAACGATCAAAAAATTGCAGGGTGCTTATAATCACTACAAAAATGTACAGCTCATAAAAGTCTCTAATAAGTTCTCATTTAATTGCTTATGAAAAAGTTTCCCTATTTCAAATCAGGAACAATCACAAATAAACAAAAACACAATGTCTTAAGCAGCTGCGCACATTTGAGTCTTTAAATAAAAAGCATTTATTGACTCAAAAACAGAAATAAAGAAACGTTAGACAAGCCGCAACACTGAACACAGACACAATAACACTGAAAGTATTAAACTACATAGAATCATTAATATTACAACAAACAGAAACAAATTTCGACTGGGTAGCTTAGCTTAGAGCTAACAATTGGGTCGAATGTGTAACTGCAGAAAGAGTCAAAACAGTAGAAAATGAAGAACACGGGTTCTCACGGGAAGAACACAAAAAGTTAAAAAATCCTAGGAACAGACAGAATCAAAACGCTCAGTCTGCTAAACAGGGGATAATAATCCTTCGATTCGATCATCTTCACAAGGCTAAACAGAGAGCTCGACGGGCCTCACACAGTTGCTCTGGGCCTTCGTGGACTGGTGCAAAGACTCTTGGGAAATGAAGTTCTGACCACTAGAATCGACTTTTGGTTAATTATCATTCAATCAAGTAAAACGATGAAAAAACGATACAAGTCACAAGTTAGGTTTGTTAAATGAAGAAAAAATAGAGATAGAAAAAAATCGAGTTTAAGAGAATATTAACGTAATTGAACCAGAAATGTAAAAAACTAAAAAACTTTGCTTATTTTGTGGTGTGCATATTTTTGCGTAAATACGATACATTAGGGGTTGATCTACATACAGGTATATTTACAGACAAATAAATAAATTCACTGGGCAACAGTAAATAAAACTACTGTTGTGGATGCTTGTGAATGATCATGTCTACTCTGTTTCTCAGTTCTGCTCACATTATTTGTATGTACTGTGCCTGTGGTAATGATACATTTGACCATCCATTCATTGATCCATCAATCTCCTACTGCTTATGGTTCCAAGTTCAGCACTCTGAGCTTCTTCCAGAGTTTCAGAAGCTTCGCTCTTTCTAAGTCTTGTCTTGAGGAAGCCATTAAGACAGCAGCGTTTGGTGTGGCAGCGTATCTTGGAGGTGATAATTTCTGTAAAAGCAATAATGAACCGGACCAGTAGTTGTGGACCAGGACCATGTCAACTTCCAACGGGCCTGGGAAACTGGTCAGACTTCGGGCCAGCAATGGGAACCTGTAGGGAACAACCCCATGAGCACCATCCTCCATGAGCTACACAATCGCCTTCTCCAAGACCACAAAACACACGCAGATTATATTGGCAAATTCTCAAGAACTTTGAGGAACATCTGTGGCCCAGTGAACCAAGACTCCTTTTCACTTCAGCATCTTGAAGTCAGGCATAGACTTTTCCTGGATGACTGAAGATTTGGATACCATTATAGACAGAACACTTTATATCACATGATTTAGAGAATCAAATGCATTTCTCCAAACATCAACATATGATCTTTGTGTGATAATTTCCATCAACTGAATTGCAGTCGCAATTCCACACTACTCGGTGGTTTTTAATAAAAAAAAAAAAAACAAAACCAGTTTCAGACAAAACCTTGAAGTTGTGTTATCTATATGTTGGTAAAACGTCATTATTGTTGATAAAAATGACTGACTTAAAGTGCCAACTAGTGACTTAAATTTGTTTACAGAAAATAACGTCTTTGAACAACTAGCCACAACTTTGGTTTATTTTTTCTTTTTTTTTTGAACCTTTAATAGTCCCTCAGTGGATAATTGTTTTTTCTGTGCATTTGACCCATTCACAGCTCCAGTTCAGTAACTTAGGCTGCTTTTTTGGACCACCAGAAACAGAAAATCTTTAATATATTTGTCAACCAATCAGCCAGTTTTAATGTGTAATCATGTGACTGATGACAAACTTGAACATAATTATCCCAGCTGAAATGGTTTATTAATCATTACAATACTTGGCCATCAAGTGGCCATACAAATACTTGGCCCTATTTGGATCTTGTCTATCACAAAGATCTGGATGCAGTTCAGAACTACGGAGATGTGTGGAGATTAATGATCAATATAAAAGTCCGTGTGAATGTATGTCATTGTGCAGTACCACAAGTGTCCACTAGCTTGAGCTGCGCATCTGAGACAGTGGTGTATTATGTCTCAATTGTTGCAAATTGTTGTCCATTTTGTCTGAAGGATCAAATTGACCCAAACATTATCTTTGTATCAAAATCATGTAGCGGGCGTTACAAATATGCAAACAACAATATTTTTTTCGTTTATATGTAGATTACACTAACAAAGATAAGCAGAAGAAGATTTAAAGTGAAAAAATACATTTAAGAATTTTTTTTTTACTTTTAAGAAGTAAGTAACAAATAAGCCAAACAGGAGAAGTTTCAAAGTGAAGAAATACTTCTAAGTATTTTTATAAAATATTTTTAAACTTTGAAAACGGGTCAATTTGACTCAAACATAATAGGAGGGTTATTAGATACAGCTTGATACTGATTCAGATCAGCTGAGAAATGTCCCTTGCATCTTGCAAGCGTTACAAAAAAAAAACACAATAGTGTTTTGCTCGTTCTGTATTATTTTTGAACCCGTGTAGGATGTTGAACAGTGTGATTGTTGTATTACTAAAAGGCAGGTTTATTACAGACGCATTGGATGGGGTGGTGGTTCAGGTGCAGTAATGTGGTACACTGCAAAAAAATGAATTCTTGACAAGCCAAAAGATCTTAAAATTACACAATGAATGTTGTTTTTTTTTTCAGACGAGATAAATTAAGTAGCTTAGAATTAAGAGTAATTAAATTGATTGTTTCAAGAAAGTAGGTCTTGTTTCAAGCCGTCTTACCAAGCAAAATGTTGCCCATTGGCAAATACTTGATTTGACGATTTTTTTCACTAACTTTGTATTTTATTTTCTTATTTTTTCACGTGCATTTTTTGCAGTGTAGAATCTCACTGTAACTCTACGTCAGCTGGATATTAAGAGCGGGCGAGTCGAGCCTCGCGCCGAAGCAATCACAGCGGTTCATGTCGGGTGAGAAACCCATTTGAGTCGAAAAACAAAACATTTCCCGCGCATCTCCAGCTGAGCGGAGCCCGGCCTCGTCCCGGCCTGACCCGATCCGGCCCCATCACCTCTCACAAAGTCACGCCGTCTGAGTTTTACACTGTAAATTTGCCCATTAATTATTAAGCGAGCACGGCGATCATATAAACGCAGGAAATTACCGCCACCGCTCGAACGTGATACATCGCCTACATCCAACGCTAATGTGCGTCGGCCACTGTCCGAGGGCCCGCAATCATTTATGCATTAGAAAACGGCCGGAGGAGGCCAGACACATTATTTTAAACCTTTCATAACAGGCATCAATATTTCATCGGAGATAAATAAAGGATGTAGGGCTTGTTTGGAGGACAGCTGTAGCTCTGCGCTCCAGCAGCTCGCCGGGCCCCGGGGACGCCACGCACACCCGCAGTAAAACCCTCCATTTCTTTTTAATCATCCACTTAGTGCATTGTGGGTAGAGGAGCCGTGGAGGTGAGCGGCAGCGGATTGGATTGCGCTGCTGAAAGGCTTTGTCTGAAAGAAAAGCTTTGTGGCCCCGAATTACATCGCCACTCATCTGCGGCAGATTCGACGCTGGACGCTTGGCCGGCCGAGATGCGGGGATATGGATGGCGCTCCGGGACAGTCCTCGGGGAGACCTTAAGGATTGGGAAGGTTAAGAGAATGAGTTATGCATTAAACATTAAAGCCTCACCCTGGATGTTTATTTACGGGCCGAACAGGGCGATGCATTAGAAGCATCAGACAAGTTACACCAGGACCAGATCTGGTCTTCTATAGGCCAGCGGAGGAGGAGAGAGGTTTCTTCTGCTCTTCAGGACGTCTCTGGGGTCCAATAGAGGGAAACTTCAAGTCAAGTGGCCCAAAACAGCAGTGAAGAGCTGTAAATAATGTGTCTGTGACTGACACGAGGTTCGCCAGGTCTCAGTCGCACTTCTACTTCACACCATCCGCCCATGCAGCCTCTTATACGGGCGAATACATTATTAAAATATTGTCAATTATGTAAAATTCTTGTAAATCTTGTAGCAACGTTTAAAATTCTTGTTTTGTCTTGTAATCTGGAGTTTGTTTTTGTTCGGCTTGACTAGTGAAGGAATTCATCCCATTCACACTAAGAAGAACATTAAACATCTGAATTTCATCACAATCAAGTTGTGGGATAAATGCAAAATATATTTCATTTGATCTTTCTTGCTTCCTCTCTTTGTATCCCCCCTCGCACCAGTTCCTTCTCTCTTTCCATCTTTTTTCTCCTTTTTCTATCTTTCTCACCCTCTCTCTCCTCACCCCCATCTGTTTCTTTCTCACTGTATCTCTTTTCTCTTTATTTTAGGCTGTCTTTGATTGTTTCTTTTGCCCCAGTTCCATCTCTCTCTCCATCTTTTTACTTGATATTTATCTTCCACATTTGATTTTCCCTCAGTCTCTCCTTTCTCTTTATTTCCCGCTTCCTTTTCCATCTCTGTCTATCTTTCTATATATCACTCTATCATTCTGTCTATCATTTTATTTCTTTATTTATCTGTTTTTGTATCTTTTCCCCCAGTTCCAAATCTCTCTTTTCTCACCCTCTCCTATCCCCCATCTGTATTCCCCTAAATGTCTCTTTTCTCTATATTTCTCTGCCTCCCTTTACATCTCTGTCTTTCTCTCTATATATCTTTCTCTGTATAATTTTTGTTCACATTATCTCTCTTTCTCTCGCTCTTTGTCTCTCTATTCTTTATTCCATCCCTCCCTTTATGTCTCTCACCCAGTTCCTTCTCTCTCTCTCTCTCTCTCTCTCTCTCTCTCTCTCTCTCTCTCTCCTCTCACCTATCTGTTTCTCCCTCACTGTGTCTCTTTTCTCTTTTTTTTCTCTGTCTCCATTTCCATCTCTGTCTTTCTCTCTATATATCACTATCTCTGTNCTCTCTCTCTCTCTCTCTCTCTGGTTGATTATCAGCGCTGTGGTCAGTTGCTCTATCATATGCGCTGGTGCTGGTTCGAATCCTCTCAGCATTCAGGACGGGGTTCTGGGGTCTCGACTCACCCATATCGGTCTAATGTATTGCTGAAGCTGTGCATATTGAAAGTTATAAATTGCGCTTGGCACAGTGAGCTGAGGTGCATAAATTGGAATTGTGGGGTGTCAGAGAGTAATAAAGTTAGCATTATTCATAAAGCAGCCAGATTAGAGCTCCACACTGACTAAACGCTTCCTTTTATCAGCGTCGTGTGTCAGTAACAGATACTCGCCTTCCCTTTTCTCGCTGATAGAGCCAAATAAATTAGACAAAATAATGTAGTCGAAGCGCTTGAGGAAGAGTGTGAGAAACGCCTCTATAAACACAGATAACACACCACTAACCACTGCATTTTCCCTCCTCTCTTCATTCCTCAGGATCCCGAGTTGTTCTTGAGACAGACAGAAAATTTCATGTTGAAAATGCAGAAACTACAGCAAACGTATACTGTATATTGGATTTGGTTTTTGAGTGAGGCGAGAAAGAGAGACACAGACAGGGAGAGATTCTGATTTTAAACATACTTTATTTACCAAAAATGATCGTATATTGTATTATAACGTATCTACAGCAGTGAAAACAAACAAAGGTTTTCTTTACAGAGTAAAAAAATTAAAACTAATATATTGATACGTTAATTATTAAATCAATAATAACAGAAACACACGCTGAGGTTCAGATTCTAACGATCTTCAAGTCGTGAAACATCTTTTTTTGTTTTGTTTTTTTCCCCCTCAGTTTTTTAGGCCGGTAAACCTCTGTATCTTCAAACAAGGTTTCAGCCATGTAAGCTTTCATATTTTGTTTCTTTCAGAAAATTCTTTATGTACTTCACACACTGTAAATCTCAACATCGCTGTCTCAGCCACTGTCACAAGTGAGAAATACAGAATGAGAATAACAGAGAGGAAAATAAAGTAGGAAAGTTCAAAGGAAATAAAGTAAAGCGATAACAGAGACAAGGTAAAATTAGTGATAGACTCAATAAAGAGATACAGAGAGGGTGAAACAGAGATACAGAGAGAATGAGAGAGAGGAAGATGGTGAGAGGAAGATGGAGAGAAATACAGTGGGGGGATAGAGTGAGATAGAGGGGGAGGGACAAAGAGAGAGGAAAACAGAGACTGAGAGATATAGACAGAGAGAGAGAGAAAAAGGCAAAGTAATACGATAACAGAGATAAGCAAAAATTAGTGATAGACTAAGAAAAAATAAAGTAAGAAGACAATGAAATTCCAGAAGAAAAATAATAGATGATCTGAAAGTTTCTGATTTTTGACAAATAGACTTGTCCAGCCAATCACCAGAGGCCGCGCAATTGTGGTTTTAAAATGTGTGCTTTTAAAAGACAGTCTAACGGCAAATCACTCCGGTCAGAGAAATGATTAGAAGAGGGCGAAGATGTAAAAGCAGAAGAGCGAGAAAATAGAACGAAAGGGAAGAAAAAGACAAAGAAGCACTGAGCGACAGAAATAAAAAGCGAGAGACAGAAGGAGGGAGTGAGAGAGATGTTCCAGATCTGAATAGATTGGTTAACCCTGTGGTTGATTTATGTTAAGCGCAGGCCATTTCTAAGCCTTAACCCACTTTGATGCTTGTGCTGGAGGTGCCAATGAGAGTCTCGCCCGCTCCGTGCCAGGCAGAGATAATGGTGTTTATGTAAAGCATGTGTGAAGCATGTGTGAGGCATGTGCGCTGCTCCGCCGGCCCTCATTCATCCCATCACACCGCACGCCATTGTTCCGTCGCCGTTTCAAACGCGCACCATCCTTAATCCTGTCAATCACGGGGAACATTCTTCCCGCCGTTGCCATGGCCAGGGCCAGAGTTCATGAAAACAGCCAATATGAGCCAACAAAGGCAGCAGAAAGAGCTTTTTCAACCACTTTCTCTAAAAGGCCATCGACCATGCACAGAAACACTAGGAGTAAATGTAGACGCGTTTTATACCGGAGTCGCGGGGAGAATGGGGCCAATCCTGAGAAGACTTGACCCCGGGGCTCTGGGAAAAACCTCTCGAATCGGCCCCAGGAAGGACAATGTCATTTCTTGTGGGACTTCTTGGAGCTGAAGGGTTCTCAGCGCGGGACGGAGAAATGGAGAGATGAGGTGGAGACACCGATGAGCAGATCTTTAAAGACGGACAGATTGATGGATGGACAGACAGACATGTAGATAGTGCCGTGTAACGACTGTCACTGGAGCAGGGCTGGGGGGACGAGACACAAGGGGTTAACGGTGCATTAAAGGCTTTAATTCCGAAGTCGTGGTCAAAGGCAGGCAGAGGTCGAAAAGATCCAAACACATGAACTCAAACAAGGCAAGGCAAGGCAAGATACAGTATAATGGCGAGAGTGACTGGAAATAACTGGCAAAGACATGGTGAACAACATGGGGTGTAAATACAAGACCTGATCCCATAAATGATTACAATAATGACAAACAGCTGGAACTAATAACACGGACACAAAACGCAACAGGGAATAAACAAGAAACAGCTGGGAAACACACAAAAACAAACGCAACGCAAACCCAGCAGCTGGAGGTTTCCAAAATAAATGACCGACTGTCAAAACAAAAGTTTGCCTGGACAATGAGTACGAGTCACTGACAGATAGATAGATAGATGGATGGATGGATGGACAGACAGGTAGATAGATAGATCTTCAGTGCCCTGCAGATGGTGAAATCAACTCGTCTGCCCAAGAAATTGCCCGCAGTAGAAAAAATGTCAATTAGCGATGCAAGTAAATGTCCATTCAAATGTAGTGGAGTAAAGAGACATACAGTATACTGAATCAAAAATGGAGCCAAGTAGAGAGTAAAAGTTGCTTATATTTTTGATACTTAGTACAAGTACAAAGTAACCAAAAATTCTAAATTAAGTAACAAAGTCCATTTACTCAAGTGCTTTACACCAGTGGCGCCCAACCTTTGTGTTTATAAAAAGTTTCTTTTTATATCAAAAATTTAAAAAAATCAATGTCAGACATATTTTAAAATTAGACTTGATTATATTTCCTTGTTTATACTTTGTGGCTTATACTTATACAGTGCATTTGTAGGGAACTTTTTTACAGATACAACTGTCTCAAATACATAAACACCACTGTCTCTTAGCGCCACTGTCATTTTGTTGGTTGTTTTTAAATGACACAAATTAAACCAAATCTATGCAATGTTTTTTGTAACAATCTTTGCAAATTGTTCAGTGCATTTATGAAGAGATTACAAAACTGCTGCGTTAACATATCACAAAAAATTCACAAAAAAAAAATGTTAGAGCATGTATGTGAATAAGTGTATTTTGAATGTGTGTGTGTGTTTCTGTAGATTTTCCTTCTCAACTGCTAAATGCTCATTTGCGCAGTGCGACTAATTTAAACCCGACCAGTCCAAGTTTAGACGATTTTGCGTGAAACACAAAGGTATCAGAGGGAGTTTATTGGCTGAATGCGGAAACCTCCATAATTCAATTAAAAACACTAGTCATGACGTCCCGTTCCGCCGAAACTGAAGAAAGATTTGACAGATTTGAATGTGTGTGGGAAGAAGCGTGAACAGAAAACGCGCCCAATCTTCCCTTGTTGAACAGGAAACCTTGAATGGGAATGTGAAGAAACTAAGCTGATTAAAGCATTCAGACGATGACGCCCCAGTGACTCCTTTCATCCAATTTAGCCGGTGTTTGTTTATTAGCGGTGTTAGCGCAAGGCTTGCGGCTCACACAGAGCGAGCGAGACAGACAGAAAGAGAGAGAGAGAGAGAGAGAGAGAGAGGCGAGTTTGACCTTGTTTAAGTGCAGACAATGGGAGTCCGGACCCACCGAACAACAACGCCAGTACAAGCAATGTAAACATGGCGGCAAACTCGTATTCACAGAGCATTTTAGCGCCCCTCGGTAATCTCCCGCTATCCATTCATGCATGGGATGAATCGCATTTGAGAAATACCAGCATTGCCAGTATCAGATTCACACCATTATCGCCGGCCGCTCTCCTCTTTGTCACCACGCGGTGTATCAGCATAAGCCACTTTCTCGAGGAGAGCGCGTCTATCTCCGCTGATATCGACGACACTCGTATCAGTGCTAATGCAAATGCAACAACACAGTCGGCTCCCAATGCAGATTGAAAACATTCAATTTAGCGGATGTGCGATGCTGAAGACGAGAAGGATCTCGGCACAAAGACCCACTGGACCGAGGAACTTACTTTTGAAGCACTTTTTTGAAGCTTGATTTCAGCTTTAGGTCAATTTTTACAGCTCATTTGTTCAGTTATACATAATTTTTACAGCACTACACAATTTGGCTGTAAAAATTGAGCGATACAAGCGAAACGTCCAGGCATTTTGACATAATTGTGTTAACTGTTACTCCATTACAACAAATAAAAGCATACAAATTAACAAAATGTAGTTAAAAACATGAAAATATTTGGGGGGAAATATTGTAATTTTTAGCTTTCTTTTTATGCTAAAATAAACACTTATAAACACACTGTCACAATTCATGTTTTGGTTATGGACTACAAAGACCAGGATTCTTGTTATTTGTCTCTTCCTGGACAACTTCCTGATTTTTAACCATGAGTTACATTTTGTCCACCTGCTCATTATTCATGCATTTGTGCATCACGTCACCTGTGCTTCATTCGTTATCAGTTGCACCATGTTCCATATCATAAAATCTCTATTATCACCAATGAGCAATGACTAATACCTGTATAAAAGTAACCTTTTAAATGAGAAGACCTAATTTTCAACCCTTTCGTCATGGTGGCCTTCTATTAGAGGTGGCCTTCTAAGAGAAGTTTTGGGGGTATGTTTGAAGTCACCTCGAACTCTGACTTCCCTAATCTGCATCAAACCGTAACACATGCGTTGTTTTAGGTTCCATATAAGTTCAAGTTCTGAGGGACTTGCATCATAGAGGAGGCATCATAGAAAAGATGAACCCGAAGCTCCTAGGATTTTCTGGTCGTGCGGCCCTCGGCGCTCAGGATTCTGAGTCTGGAATTGGACTAGGCAGAGCATTCCATAGTTTGGGTGTTAAGTGTGCAAAGGATCTTCCTCCCTTGTAGATTTTAGAGATTTGCGGTATTATAAGCTGGCCGGAGTTTTGAGAGCGCAGCAGTCGTGTAGGCTCGTAGTAAGTGATGAGCTCACTGAGATATAGAGGAGCTAAACCGTTTAGTGCTTTGTAAGTGATTAAGAGAATTTTAAACCGAATGTGATATTTAACTGGTAACCAGTGTAGCGACATTAACACTGGACCAATGTGGCTATACTTTTTTGTTCTGGTGAGTAATCTAGCAGCTGCTTTCTGAACTAACTGAAGTTTATCTATTAGTTTGGCAGGAGAACCTCCCAGAAGACCATTACAGTAATCTAACCGTGAGGTGCATGTGCTCACACACCACTGTAGTAATGGCAAAACTTGCTGTTAAATCCTCATCAACATGCTTCATAACATTTAACTCGGATTCCAAGAATAACACACTAGTCTGTTTCAGCTCACTCGTACTTTTTACTGACTTCTTCGGCAACAGTACATCAGCAACGACGCAGCTCGAGCATAGCCCTCTACAGGAAACAACAACTACATTTTTAAACAACTTAAACAATTTTAAGTTGTTTAAAGTTGTTAAAGCTCAAAAAAACATGTTTTAGCTGTCACTATCTCTAAATTAGGTATTTAATATATAATAGCATACTTATATAGTAGAATTCACATTCAGAGTTGCTTCTGATTTTGGGAACAAAAATGTTTCTTTTTTACGTTTCTAAGAAATGTCTTTGTTCAAAGTATGAACAAGGAAAATCAATCAAGTCTAATTTTAAAAAGGTGTCTTGATGTTTGAAAACAAAACCAAATATAGATTTTTGTTATATAAAAATTAATTTTAATTTTATATGTTAAAAAAAATTAATATAAAAATTATTCATCTTTTGGTAACTTTTTGCTTTTAATGCATGTTTGAGTACTAATAAACACTATAATATGTTAATATTGGGGTATAATAAGTTGGGGACCACTGCCCTAGAGGAAGCATATAAAGTGAGAATAGGATTGGGCTGAGCACTGAGCCTTGTGGAACTCCATATTTAACACTAAATCTGGCTTATGAGATTTTACATTACATACGAAATGAGAGCGATCAGACAGATATGACGAAAACCATTCTAATGCGTGTTCAGAAACCCCATTGTAATAATCAAGTCTATAAATAAGATGTAAAGTAAAAAAATGCGGAACCGCCAAAGACAAAAAAAAACCCTGAATGTTAAGTAAGTGTTAATTTCCTTGAAATTAAGAAGCTTATTTTAAAAGAAGCTTATTTTATAGAACATAGAACATTGACAGAGATCACTAATGTAGTTGGCAAACACTATGTATGACATCATGAAGTCTGTCTATTGATCTGAACTGACCAGATATCGTTTGAGACATGCTTTGAGACAAGAACATACAGTTAAGGACATCCTATGTTGGTCGGCAGAGAGCAAGCTTCCATTAGGAGGTGAGACACCCAGAACACGCTGAGTCTGATAAAAGACAGAGATGCAGGCTGGCCTGCACATGACAGTCCTCCAGATGGCAACATGCAAATGCGAGGAGGTCAAGGAGGAGGTCCGAGGAGAGGAATGAGGATGAGAACATGGCAGCCATCAAGAAGGATAATGACAATGTAGGAATGCCCAGCACTGAAGAATAGCTTGACCCAAAAAGAACCTGACTAAAGGACACGAATAATAACATGATTCAGACCGACAATTAAACTACAGGCATCCTCGAGTTTTAACAGACTTGAGCTTCTACTAAAACGTCATACATGAATCACACTCACGGAGATTTCTTTCCCTTGTACCAACAGTTTGCATTGGTGTTCTCCTCAATCCCAACAATCCACAGTTGCAGATTGCTCCAAAGTAGCTGTCCCAAACATTTTTTATTCGTTGTTTGATGATAGATGACTACTGTACAGCAGAAACGTGACAGTGGCCTGGAGATAAATCTCTCTGATGATGAACAAGCACCCCTTTTTTCAAACTTTCGACGCTCAAACACTCGGGGGGTGACAAACTCTCTACGTTTATTCTTTTAACGTTCTATTAAACTGTACATCAAGGCTGGTTAAATAGTCATTTTTGGTATTTTATGTGTTATTTATGTGCAATTTCTGAATCAGACGGTGTATTGATTCTGTGTGCAAAACGAATTAGCTGATGGAATCATTGTGTGTTAGAATAGAGAAGAACGGGCCCGAGATCAGCAGGGGACCACGAAGCCCTTTTGCCCTTAAACGTTCCCGTTCACCTCAGTAATTGCAGCACGCCGATGAGGACGCCATTACCGCCCATGATTGATGACGCCCTTTCAGCGATGATGTACTCCGTTCTGCATCTCTCCCAAAGCAAACCCAACCTGCAGGAGACAAGCGTGATCGGGATCTGAGGACGTGGAGGACTCTTCCACTCCGGCACAAGTCTGCGGCGGGAATTATTATGGAGGGTAGCGAGATTATTGTGTTAGTTTGGCTGACGTGCGCTTTCTGTCACCGCGGGAGAAAATCATTTCAGCCGCTTAATAAAATCTACACAAGTCCCTACAGTGTCTCTCCACGCAAATCCAGCCAAACGTGTCCGATTCCCAGCATCCGAGTTATTATCACCTCAGCTTCGTACATGAATATCAAATTTTCAATTGCTTCCTCTGATTCGCTTCCATGCAAACAAAAGGCCGCTTTGCCTTATTTTCATGTAAATGTCTCTGTATAGGGAGAGACAAGTGTAATCAATCATCTTCATGACAAGGTAGGAGGGCCGGGATTATTGGTGCTTAGTAGCGGAGGGATCATAAAACAGGGAAATTGAAAGTGATATTTAATTGACACTGCCATTTCCAGTGTAGCGGGCCGAACAGCACGACGTCTCCCACACACAGAGAGAGAGAGAGAGAGAGAGGGATGGAGGGAGGGAGGGGGGTAGAGAAAGTCTGTTTGTGTGAGAGGGAAAGACAAGAAGGGAAAGAGGTTGGTTAGCGAGAGAGCTTATGTGTGTGTGTACGAGAGAGAGTTAGAGAGAAGGAGAGTAAAAAAGAGCGTGTGAGAAAGACAGAAGGAGTGTTAGAGAGAGAGACGGGGGAGAGAAAAAGAGAGCGAGAGAGTGTGTGTGTGAGAGCGAGAGAGAGATAGTGACAGTGAGAGAGAGCGAGAGAGAGACGCAGTAGAGATGAGTCTAAACACATTTCTTCACTGTCATGCTGTAAAGTGATCTGTCAATCTCCAGCTCAACCGGGAAAACAAGGAATTTAAAGCCGTTAATCAACAAACTTCCCTGGTCATGGCGCGCAGGTTCTTATTTTCCGGTGGCATTTTAACCACAGGTTTCTCACCTTTCCATGAAACAGCAATACATTTCCTTTACATCATTTTTTTTTAACAATACTCCAATCATTTTCAGTCCTTTAGTGACATTGAACACGTATTATTTTCCTTTATATTTATTCTGGCTTTAAAGTAGGCAATTTCATTTGAAAGTCTGACAACATCTCTATAATGTCTCTATAATATGGAATAGAAATAAGTTTACATTCTTAAGAATTAAAAACGTATTAAAAGACTACGGTGACTAATTAAAAATTATAAACAATTAAAAAGAAATAAAATAATGATTATACAATGATAAGGTAACTATTAAAAATAAAAATATATGAAAATAAATTAAAATATTTATTAACACACACATAAATATTTGAATATTTTGAATATCATTTTATCAAAATGTGCTTTCGTCTAATATCAAAATTAGTTTAAAAATATAAAATACAGTGAAAAGTACATTTTTATACACATAGTTTTTTCATTTTAATTAGTTTTTAAAAGTAAATTAATTCCAAAATCAATTTTTAAAACAATAGTTTGTGTGTGTGTGCGTGTGTGTATGTCTGACGGATACAATTTATGATTTAGAATAGCAAGAAAGTGACACTGACATACAAGTCAATTCGGGTGGTGAACCCAGTCACACTTTAGACCCGAGACCCTGTACAATGCCTTACGGCCACTACCGACAGGCTCGTGTCCTCTGGCCACCGACATAACTGCGGTGTGATTTATAGTCCAGGGAATCTGACTGGTTGGCAGCATGGGAACAAAGAGGCCGGTCGCCATTGTTGCGCTCTAAACAGTCTCACACACTTAAAGAAGCATTCATCACCGGCCAGTTTATAAATCAAGCCGGCCAAAAGCCTACGAGCGATTACCGGGTCACGACACTGCCGAAGTACTTAACCAATTCTCAAACCTGCGAGTCCTCCTTACACCAGCCGCCCATTCATCATCATTCATGCGGCCGGGATAATGGAGTGGACAGCAGGCGAGTGGGAAAGCTAAACGGCGTCTGGAGAGAGACGCTGCCTGTTGACCTTGCATCAAGATCCCATCATTTCTCTTCTTCACTCACTCAGACATTTAGCCAAAACAAGAAGTTGGGGAAGTGTTGCTCTGTGGGCACACATTTGATCAAAGTGATGCTGATGAAAGGGGAGCATCCTCACTTGTGTGAATTGTAAGGGTAACATTCATCCTTGTTGAACATACTTTCCATACTTACATTTATTGGGATAAAAATTGATTTTCCATTCATTCGTTTTCTAGCCTGAGATTGGTGGCCAATTCTTCGTAGAGCGTGGTCAATTGATATTTAGCAAATAAATATTTTCTAACAAAATGGCATTGTGTTTATGTGCTGTGATTTAAAACATTAATTACAGGTATTGCTTATATAGAGGAAAGTAGCACAATATTGATCAACGGTGAACCAATAGTTTTAATAATGCTTATTAGTTCAGGGTGCAATGATAAAGATAAGATAAGATTGACTTTGGATAAAATAAGTAATCCCACTAGGGGAAATGTAGTCAAGAAAATGTAGCTGTAAAAACTCAAAGAAAGACGTTTTTAACAGAAACAAATAAAGACAATATAAGTGACAACAGTGAAGGCAAAAATGCAAATAGAGAACAAAAGGAAACAACAATAAATAGGTTGTGCAAAAATACAACTGTGAAAATACAATGGTGCATTCGGGACATGACAAACTGTAATGTGCAATTTAAAATACAATAGTGCATGCGTGAGTGACAAAGGTGTGTCCGTGCATTACTGAGGTAAAGAGTTATTGCCGTGGGGAGAATGTGTCATTATGTAATCTAGTATATAATCATTATGATTATAACAATCAACACGTACTGTAACAATTCCGAAAAAAAAAAGACTCTGGTCACATGTTGAGTTGTAGTTGAGGCATCAGAAGTTCCTCTTCAAACTCTCGAGGTTCCACAGACGCCCTTGTTTTCCCCAGCGTGACCAACTGTCTAAACAAAGCCTTTATCTCTGACACATGTAATTTAGGAAAAATAAAGCACCAGCTTCCATCCATTACGACTTCATCACAAGCTCCAATAGAGCAGGGAATCGCCTCCTCGCGCTGATTACAGCATCATTTTTTACTGCGCTACTTTGCATAAACGTTCCCGCTTTTCCAGAAGGGACTGAAGGACAGACTCGCTTCCAGACAACAAACGGCTCCATCAGCAGATCATCTCATGACTCAAGAAGTTGAGCTGTAAAGTAAGTTGAGCTGTAAAGCCCATAGTTGCGCGTTTGTTTTTGTTCCGAGTAGCCTGAAAGTTGATTTCAAACATTAAACTGTTTCAATGAAGAACTGAAATGGGAGTCACTTCACATAAAAACGTCAGATAAACATCTATCTATCTGAAAGAAAACTGAGGTTTGTTTTGGTCGGATTGCAGGAAGTACGCTGCTAATTTATTCATATTTTTGTTTATCTCTTTGTTAAAAAACATTTTTTGTCATGTGTTGTGACACAATACCACATTATATATTTGGAGGACTCGGAAGTTGTTTTTTTTTGTGATTGTGTTTATGTGTTAGGCTTTCTTTGTTGCACGCTGATTGCAGTACTTAATTCAATTACGGTACTGATTGCGGCACTTAATTCTGGTCACTCACATGGTGTGGGATTATGTTTTTCACAGGCGTCTTTAACTCCTTCCCTTGCCATTTACTCTGTGCAGCTGTTCACCTAAACGTGATCTTTCTGCGATCAGATCTTGACTTTTCTGTGGTCTTGCTAACTATCAAACTCGCTATAGTACAGGATTAAAATCTTATGAATGAAGGGTAAATGTATGGATTTGTATGGGTGATAATCTATCCACAGGGTTGCAAGCATTGACTACTGTGCGGGTGCCAAGCCCGATTAGAAAGTGAGGGTTTCTCTAAACTGGATAGAAATAGAGAGTTACTTATTAATAGATAAATTATTACTTGTTCCAGATGTGCACTACAAGGCTTGTCACGGTCATGTCTGGTCAACTGTTGTGTTTGTATGTGTATTTCACCAAGAAAAATTCCAAGTTCTGTAAAGTGCTCTCTATAGAACATGGCAATAAACCATTTCTGATTCTGATTTCTGATTCTCATCCTGACTGACTGTAATACTGTCTGGTACGTAAACAATACCAGCAGTAATAACAAAGACCTTCGGAGGGTTCCATGTTTGCACTGTCTGAAGTTTGCACCTAAGCTTTTCACTTTTTTTGCGGTGACAATAAAAGTGATTTGAT
Organism: Paedocypris micromegethes; assembly: GCA_028031935.1. Classification (NCBI taxonomy): domain Eukaryota; kingdom Metazoa; phylum Chordata; class Actinopteri; order Cypriniformes; genus Paedocypris; species Paedocypris micromegethes. The sequence continues at coordinate 30,140,095 of CM051496.1, forward strand.
TTGAGGGGAGCACCTCAAAAATAATCTTGCAAAAAACATCCATGTAAACCATGCAAGGCTTGTGGAAGAAGGAAGTGTACACAGAAAAAGAAGTGGAAAACAAGCAAAATGTGCTGAAGCAGTTTCCAATTTCAGAATCATAGTCCAATTCTTCTGGTCTCAGTGGTCACTCGCTCCTCAGTGCATACCATGGTTTGGACATCTCCTTTAGCTTGGCAGAATCTGATGGTCAACCTGCTGTTCACTACTTTTAATTTCTGCCTCTATCCTTATTTGATAAGCTGAAGATGTCAAAAATCAGCCCTTCAATTCGAGGCATCTTCTGATGTCCTACCAATATCTGCATATGCAATACCCCAGGATTGGTTTGGATTTTGTGGTTAGTGTCGGTCGTTTTTCCAGTCTTTTGATACAAGTTCAAGTTCATTTATATAGTGCTTTTCTTAGTCTCAGACCAATGCAATGTCGCTATGCGAATTGGGAAAAAATTGTCTTTGAAGAAGAAAAATGTCCACCAATAATGGGTGGGTTTCCTTTTGGTGTATCTAATTTTGGGTTGGTGGGAACTAGTGAACTGTCGGGGATTGCAGAGTCTATTGTGCCCTTTGTCCTTGTTAGGTCTGCTACTGTTTTACAGCGAGGATTACCGTATTTTTTGCCATATAAGACGCACCCATTTTTAAAGGAGGAAATTCTAGAAAAAAAAGATTCTGAACCAAATACTGTAGTAAAATATTTTATATCAACTGTATAAAAGTTAACAGCAGTTTAAGAAAAATTGTATGCCAAACATGTAACATGAACAGTCAGTAAACAGTGAAAGTATGGGTGGGCGGTATACCGTACTACCATATATGTATTAACGTGAATACCAGTAATAAGATGTGATTTCAGGCGCATACGCCTGCCGCTCCGTTTTCTGCGCTGTGCCTTTAAGAGAGCGGCTGTTTTGGTTTTAAAGACGCGCGCGAGAAATTTTGTTGTTTTATTTTGATCAAAGTCTGTTTTCGTTTGGAAATCATGGTTTCATTGTTTCACAAGATTCTGCGCGAGAAAGAAAGCGAGACAACGTATGTAATACCGCGGTATTGCATACTAAGATGGCGTTGACCGCGCTCCGCGGATCTCTGCATTTGCCGTATAAGACGCACCAACTTTTCACCCTAAGTTTTGGGGAAGAAAAAGTGCGTCTTATACGGTGAAAAATACGGTATGTTGATTTTCAGAGACAAGTTTACTAAAATACGTTGATCTTGCAGATTTTAGGGCCTGTTGTGATAATATGCAATTATACTGTCATTCCAAGCGCAATGAAAAACTTCTAGCTTAGTTTTCTTCCGTTTTCGTTCTAGCTTCCTAGTGAGACGCCTAAGAATTTTACATTCATTATTATACCATTTGGCTTTGTTTTGAATGTTTATTTGGTTTTTAAGAGGAGGAGCAACCAAATCTAGAGTGTTTGACAGAGTTAGGTTGAGAGCTTCAAGTTCAGTTTATATATAAAGCTTTTCACAGTTCTAAACCATCTCAAAGCCGCTGTGTGAAATTGTAAAGAAGATTGAATGCATTATGTCCCTTTTTCATTGGTAACAAGACTATGGCTAAGACCATATGATCTAGCCACAAGGTTAGGGTAAGACTATGGTTATAACCGTATAATCTAGGCACAGAGACATACCTGTGCTATGCAGTGCCGACCCTGTGAAATGAGTCAAATTAATGAATAGATCTTCTGCTTCTTCACTAGACAATGACCAGACCGATTGAGAACCTTACACAAGCATCTTGGACATACCCCGATGCCAGAATGCCTTGAGGGCAGATTTTTTTCCCTGGGAGATGCCTTCATCTACGATAAAAGCTTTATCCTATGCACAGCGGCCAGTAATTGGATCTATTCTGAATTCCTTAGAGCAGAAAATCAGTGAGCACAGAAATAAACAGGCTCACCACATCAGAAAAGAACAACAAAAGAAGGACGACTTGGAAGTGCCTTACCAGTTTGATTAGTATGATTCAACAAATTGAAAGGATGCATTGGCAATCGAGGAGTGTTTTAATGCCAATTTTTAAGAACCAATGAGACATGGAGAACTTGTGCAACTTGAGTGGAATAAAGACAGGTAGGTAAAAGTTGTCCAAGCCAGGCTAAGGAAGGCGGTGGAAATGTGAGAAGCAGTTTGGTTTCTTTCCCCATACTAGAATGTCATGCAATAGTAGCTCTGGGATTGATGTTGGAGAAGAACAGAGAAGTTCATAGCAAGATCCATTGTGTCTCTGAGCAAGGTGTATGGCACAGGAGTAGCTGTGGCTCTAACACACCCTCACTGGTGTGTACCTAGTTATGAGAGTAAACTCTAAATGCATGACTTGTTAATTTCTCTCAAACTCATTCTGTTGTATATCATCTCAACTCACAGTGAAGAGCATCCTTCACAAAAACAACAACAAAAAAAAACGTTTTAAGCATTAATAATTTCTTTAGGTTGTAGTTTGGAGTGATGTCAACTCTGAAGACAATCCCCATATAGAATAAAACATGTGAGTTTGAACAAGGAGTGAGATTGTAATAAGACTATCAGCGATATCTGTTATCACACAGCAAAGGAATGGGAATGTTCCTGCCTCTGCGTAATCTCTACACTGGTTGGGTTTGATCAGAAATGGTGGAAAGCATCGATGTGTCTCTTCCACTTTATTCAGCGGTCAGGCCCGATTAAAACCAGTCCGGCCTCAGCATACCATTAGCATATATATGAGATTCGAGACATTTTGTAATATTCTTCAGCAGAACTCATCTGTCAAGGCTTCTGATGAATTAGAAGGGCTTGTTTAGGAGGAGGACTGTCTGCTCTGTGTAGCACGCCAACCTTACCTCTTCAGCGTTATACTACTTCCACTGTCATTAACGCAACAAAGTTATGTGTCTTAATATCTCATGATGCCGTCTGAAGGGGTCGCTGATGCGGTTAATGAAAAACAACACGACTAAAGTCGGCCGTGACGGCGAAGAATGTGAACAGGTCTACTGATGCGAACCTCTTCATCCTGCGGCAGGTACCAGCCTCAGTTTCCAACAGAAAGAAAATAAAATCATTTTGACTTAATTTAGGCAAAATGTACATGAACAGAAGATCAGGTGACTAGAGAGCGAGAGAATAGGGGGAGGGGCTGAGAGAGGGAGAGCAAATATTTTACAAGATTACCGCTAACATACATCACCCGCCACCCACCCAACCAGCCACTCCAGGGCCACAAAGAGCTTTTATATTCCACCAGACACAAGCCACTTTAATTAAACGACTAAAAGGAGCAACAGCCTGTGTCTTAAATTAATTGCTTTCTATTAGATTACAGTGTTGTAGAATGCCTACACCGAATTATTAACACTGTCCTACATTCCAAAACATTCAATTTCCTCTCAACGTCTACAGTCAATTCAGCAAACGTGGATATAGACGTGTTAATTAAAGCGACTGAAAGCGTTGCGGCCAGAATCCCATTTCATCCACACTCGTAATTTACTACATCACCGACGAGCGCTGATCGTTACAGCCGGAGGAGGAACTTCACTCCTGCACAGCCACGCAGGCGACCAATCATTTTTTTGCATTCATTATATAAATGTGGAGACAATAGGCAGGATGTCTTTGGTGACAAGTATGACTCATGCATAATAATAATAATAATAATAATAATAATAATAACAATAATAATTATTATTATAATTATTAGTAGTATTAATAATAGTTATTATTATTATTATTATTATAACAACATTAACAACAGCAACAACAATAATAATAATAATAATAATAATAATAATAATAATGCAAATATAAATATGTGATTAGGAACAAAAAATAAATTTAGCTGCTGTCACGATGTTACGGTCCCTCGGCTCAGCTCCCTCTGGTGGCTGAGCCGGGGAGCGTTTGAGGACTGTTCACAGCTTGTTAGCATCAGCGACACCTGTAACCAATTACCGTTATGGTTAAAAGGAGATTGCTGAGGCTGACGAGCTGTCTGTCAAACTCGTTACTAGGCTGCATGTGTCAGCATTGGTGTTGGAGTTTCCACACTCCGGATGTATGTACTTTTCATCAGTTTGGACATTAAAACCTCAGTTCCTTCCTCTGCCTTCTTCTGTCCTTCCAAGTCGTAACACACGAGGCTGAAGGGTCTGGATCCACTTGCACAGCACAGAAGACACCGGGAGACAATGACAATGACAAACACCTGGACACAGCAAACAAGACAACGTGATAGGGAAAAGACAGGGAGTGACGTGAAACAGCTGATTACAATAACAAAATCACGCTGGGAAACCCAGGAAGACCAGTGCTACAAACAACCACAGTGTGAACGTGTCAACAAAAAGGTCCCAAAATAAAGCTGGGATCTGTGACAGAAGCCCCTCCTCCAGGGGCGGATTCCAGACGACCCAAAATATCTGGAGGACGGCCGGGCGGGCCGCAGCGAGACTTGGCTGGATGGAGGCGGGACCTCCTCTGCCTGGGCCCACAGAGATGAGGCTTTGTCAGGCGGAGCCCGCAGAGACGAGGCTTGGTCGGGCGAAGCCTGCTGTGGTGAGGCTTGAGCGGCCGGTGGCGTGGCTTGACGAGAAACAGGACTGGACGAAACATGCCCTAAGGCCAGGCGAAGAAAACGCAGACGTGAAGACGGAGGACAAACCACCAGAGACCACATAGCCGGGGAACGGATAAGAAAGTTAGCGAGACTGGCCATCAAAACAAAATCTGGGCATCAAAAACGAAAAGCGAGGTTAAAGCAGCGAGGGTGAAAAAAGCGATAATTAGCGATAATTTGTTAAAAGAAAGGTTTGTTAAATCACGAAACGCTAACGCGGCTTTATTTACGCTTTATATTATGCTTTTCACAACTGTGCAATAACGACACACTTTACTATTAAGCCATAATACAATGGCCAAACTACTATCATGAAAATTACTTGAAGTATCTGACGCGTGATGTCTGTCATATTCAGACGCGCAGCCTCATCACACTAAGTGATTTTTGTACCAAGATTTCAAACGTCTAAACACATGTTTGAAAAAATGTATTTGATGGTCTTTAATAAAACTATACAGACATTCTGGGAGTTAGTTTAAATTAAATGATAAATATATTTTTGTGTTTCCAGTTATTTGTTGTTGTCGTTGCAAAATGGTTTTTGCCTTTTTTTAAGTCAAAACTTTTTGCAGTTCAATGTAAAGAAACACCACATATAATTACTATGACTCATTGATTAAGTCACTGCTGTGATGCTGCTCTTTTTATATGTAACATGTTACATTATTTGCACTTGGACAATCAATGTTCTTTTATTATTGATGTTTTTCAACTGATACTGATTAATTCTGAAGAAAGCAAACCAGACAAAATGTCAGACAAGCAAACTGACAAAACACTTAAAAATTGCAAACAGTTTGTGCAGCAGCTCAGTCAGTAGCCGGTGTTGGAAACACCAAATTATGGGATCGATTCCAACTGTACAATTTTTACCAATCTTAACACATTTTTAATGACATGAAAGTTGCTTTGGATAGAAGCGTCTAACTGACAGTATGAAGTAAAAAATAGGTGCGTTATTGGGCCCATGCCACAAAAATGTTTTCCGATGGGCGCCACTGAGCTAGGTGACATGTTTCAGGAAAGAATAAAAATAAATCAACAGAGGAATTGCGGGAAAGCAAAAGAATACGAATAGAAAAGGTAGAATATTGCACTTGATCTGTTTTCGCTCAGTTTGGATGCACTTTGCACTAAACCTACATTAAACAAATAAACGATTTTCATGTTGTTCAAGCAAGTGATTTTTTTTTTTTTGGGATTAATACACAATGTGTTGACCTGGGCCAGTTGTTTTGATAGTCGGGCCAGTGGAAAATGTCCCTTATTGTCTACCACCGTACCTTAACAAAAGGTTTATTCCAACATGCACGAGGCAAGACATGGCAATGCCAGAAGAGAGGTGAAGACAACTAACACATCAGACGACCTGACAAAGACACACTACACAAGACGGGGCATAAATACACAACATAATGACGAGACAATGACCAACACCTGGACATGGAAAACGGGACAATTAACGTGATCGGAAAAGACAGGAAGTGACGTGAAACAGCTGATTACAATACCAAAATCATGCGGGGAACCCTAGGAAGACCAGAGGGCTGTTGCACAAAAGTAGAATAACGAAATCCAGGATTTCAGAAGAAGCCTGGTTGAACATAACTTCGTCAGCTCATCCAGGGTTAGTCGGTTACACAAACGCTAAACTGGGATATAAACTTTCCGCTAAATTAAGCCAGGTGTAGATAGTTGGGATAAGTGCTCGTTCATGGCAGACTGAAACAGACCGTAGAATCGTTCACAGAGTCGACAATGGATACGTGCAGCACTTCTCACCGGAAGAAAAGCGCCTCCTCATTACCGATTAAACGCGTAAGTAGTCCAAATGACCAGTGCTACTTCATGTAATTACTTGGTGTTGTGTGTAATTTTGTAATCTATTTTATTTCTCTCCTTATTAAAGAACAAGCATGTCTGGACAAAAAAGGACCTGGCAGCAAGTCCAAGAACAGCAAGTCCAAGATTAAGTACAAGAACATCTTTCGAGCTGGCAAGTCACTTGATGGAAGAACATACAGTGGCTTGCAAAAGTATTCATACCCCCTGAACTTTTCAACATTTTCTGACATTTCTCACAAACCTGAATATATTTTAAGTGTGCATAAGTATTCAGCCCCCAAGTCAATACTTTTTTTCAAAACAATAGTTTTGTATTTGTAAAAAACTAAAATAGAGCTCATGTATAAGTTTCTTTTCATGATGACTGAACATTGTATTAATCATGGTTTGTTTTTTCCCAAAAGTTGCAAACAGACAAGTGATGAACCATGAATAAACAATGTCCACCAACACTGCGCTTTTCATGAAGGTCCAATACACTATATAGTTATTGTACTAGTAATATGGAGCTACGTTTTGGGAGGATTCGGTAATGACAGCATTTTCAATAATTGCAGGCACAAATGAAAGTTATATACATAGTTTTTAAAATAATATTATAGCAAAAAAATTAACTGAAATGATTTGGTCTGTATTTTTTCCCGACCATTCGACCAGTTGTCATCTGGAAAGATGTCAGCATTGTCCCAGTCAATGTTCACTTCTCTGGGAGATCTTTCTTTTCTCAGGCTAGCAATATTGTGCAGCAGTGCTAAACACACAATTCTTATTGTTCGGCAAATACTGCCTTTATTCAGGTGTTCAGCATTTCCAACCAAACAAAGCAATATGCCACTTGAATAAAGTCACGTTGACTTTATCCTACTTTCATGCAACCGAGTCGGGGCTAAATTAAGCCGGGATAAGTGGAAAATCCCAGGTTAATCCCTTATCTCGGTTTTGTGCAACAGCCCTCAGTGTTACAAACAAACACACGTGACCCCGGAAGTGACGTGACTCAAAGTCCGTGTCAACAAAAAGGTCCCAAAATAAAAGTTCAGCCCGCGATCTGTGACAGCTGCTGTCAGCAATTAAGGGGTTTGAGCCTTTTACCGTTTATTTCAACAATCAATGAACAACATGGAAACTGTCTGTAAACACAGTTAGTGCTAGTAAGGTTTAGTCTTGAGTGCTTAAAGGTGGTAGATGGGGTACATTACAAGTATCTTACATCAGACAAGAGAATCCATTGACTTCCGTCTCATCTCAAAAGTTGTGGTAATATTAAGGACTCAAGTTTTAGAAGTCAAAACAACACATAATCAAACAACACAATTTCCATTTATATTTTTACAAAACAAAATCAATACTTTTATTTTTTAAATACATTTTGATAGCCAGACCCCTTAGTCTCAAACAGACAAAAAAAGCACAGCTAGTTCAATTTTGTGTCAATCCCTATTTATGGGTAATAGCAGAAAACAATCATGAGCTTAAAAAAAAAAAAAAATATATATATATATATATATATATATATATATACGTTTTGTTTGTTTTTCGCTTTTCTATAAAGGGGAATAAAGAACTTACCTGCATGACTCACAGTTTTAGACAGTACAGAGGTAAACACGCCATTGTTGCATGTAAATGAAACTCCGCCCAAGAAAAAAAAATGAATCAGACAAATGCTATAAGGATTCTTGCCCTTCGGGCTTGCACCACTATGAAATAACAGTAATAATAGCAGACAATCTCACGGCGTGGCTGGGATTTCAACACAATTACGTTGGATAATGGAGTTTGGCTTGAGCGACTTCTGCACAGCTGTTGCTTTATTTATTTATATTTATTTCCCTTTAGGTTTTTTTTCTATATTAAATGACTAAAAGCAGCAGTCTGTGTCCTATCTAGCTCATCTCGGGTATTGCGCTGGATTATTTTACATTTTGATCGAAATGATGTCACAGGCTGATAACGGCGGACGGACCATTGTAATTGAATCAGCTGTGGTTGTTTATTCTTGTGATCTACAGCAGATTTGCGTGTCCGAACATCCAATGCATAAAAGATCTTCTCTTGTTTAACACTCGGCTGATTAGATCAATTTAAAAACAACGCCACTCACATCCGGTAGCAGAAAGGCAAAAAGATTAGACAGAAAAACGACGGGAGGTGTGTGTGTGTCTGTGTGTGTGTGTGTGCGCGCCATCTGCTGAACTTTCCATGTGTGACCAAAACTCTCAATAAATAAATTTCACGAGGCATGGATGACAGATGCAGCAGCGGTTTGACTGACAACATTTAAATAAGAGTTAATGGGAAAAGGCGAGGGAACAGCAGCTCGTCCCGCTCGCCGTCCACATCACGCAGCCTTTCTGAACAGCGTGTGATCTGTGACACACGTGTTCTGTCTGAGCTCAGATGGGGGTGATTACAGATGGAAAGTACAGCTGACCTTATGTCATCGCATTAAAGGAAATAATACACGTTCACCTCTTGAAAACGGATCAATGGAAAATCCTCAGATTTAGTCTGTAATTGGCATCAGATTTGTGATTCGTTCAAATGTAGGACAAGAAATGCCGAAGAGTTCAGCAGGAAGGTCTCGCTCATGAACAAAATTAGCAAATCCACCTTAACTATGGAAGAATTAAGTTGTTTGTGTTTACTCTGCACGTTTAAATGCATGTAATCCCGAGTTCAGTGAAAGCTACAATGAAAAAAAAAAAAAGGAGTGCATTCGTTTAGTTCAGGGTTTTGTGACGTTTTAAATCGTTCAACTATTCTTTAAACGTCTAAACTATGAAATAGTTAGCAATTTAAAGTCAACATGTATGCAACACCTTGCTAAAAACAAATTGACAGCCGATAGGTAACCAACATTAACATTTACCGAAGCAACAGTTAAATAACATCAAACTATCACTGAACAAACAATTAGCTCACTCTTAACTTGTCATGCCCATCACAGCAAAAACTCCAAGGACAACGAGATTCATTCGCTGACAGTTTATTGAGATTCACCACAAAAGACAAAACTGGTGAAGGAGACAGATAAGCCGAGCAGTAAGCACACAAAAAAACGGTGGTTGAGAAGAATGAAGGTGGCAGCCAAGCCAGCGACGCCAATGAACTGCGGTGAGGCGGAGAAGAATTCAACTCCAATGGCCTCAGTCGGGCAGTGAAGCCAGCAAACTGAAAAACAAACAAGGTGGGAAAAAGAACAAACATCCCCTGGCACAGGACCCTGGTGCCCGGAGACAGAACAAAAACTTTACTAGAAGCATAGCCTGAAAATCAGGGTAGGGGTACACTGAGCAACAAACTGGGGGAAAAAAAAACTAAAAAGTAAAGAGAATAAATAGCCATAAATGATCACATCTGTACACCAACAACCGGACGATCAAACGAATAAAAAGCAACGACTGTCTTACATATTCACACGTGCGCTTTGAGACCGTTAAAACTGTGAAAAACGCCTTACAAATGCTCAGAACTTGAACTTGAACTTGAATTGCTGCCAGTTTTTTCTGGCATTGAACAACAAGTGCAAAGTATCTTGTATGATAGTGCTACCAGGGAATATATGAACTCTAGTAGTGGCTGTACAGTACATAATTCACCCTTTCTGATCTCCGTTCCCTGTTCTCTGTGTTACTTTGCCAAAGGCACCCGTCAAGGATTTGGAGTTCAGTTATGACGTGACGGTGACGTATATTACATGTGCCGGAAGTTCTTTCGTTCTGTTGGAAGCTGTTAATAAATGACACGCGTTTGAGTGCTCAAACCAGGATATCTTTCTTATCCCTTTATCACACTTTCCACACTCTCACGTTTTTCAAGAGTGATCACAGAATGCTAAATTTATGACCAATTAAATCATAAAAGGTTGATACGCAATACATATTGAGTTCTGGCATCAAATGTACACAGTCTTTTCTATTATGCTCTTGTTCTAAACCTCTGATTGCTGTGAGCTTACTCTGTTGCAAACAAGTTTGTTTAGGACTCAACTGATGCACACGCAGTCCGTCACACACTTCCCTCTCACTCGTCACCTGAGAAGAGTGGACCAGAGTGGGAGAAGACGGTAGGTTCGAGTCTCCACTGTGAGGCTGCCGGGACTGCAACAACATTTGGTGGTTTAGAGTTTTGATTCAAATAATTTCCAGGATGCAAAGTTTTAAAGACAATTGAAAGATATGACCTACATGTACAATTTGACCACCTGGCCATATTGACGAAAAACACCTTCACTTTAAAGTAAACGTGTAATTTAGTTTAAAAAGAATGTAAAAAAAAAAAAAAAAAGCAAGGAAATAACAGAACATAGATGATAAACAAGTGTTTGTCCCTACTTTTCATATGCATCATAACACATATTAGAATTGTGAAGAAAATAAATCTTCGAACTTATACTAAAATGAATCATCAATTATAATTAATTATAAAATGATACAAAATTATTTTATATATTATTAATTATATATTATATTATTACTCATTATATCAACATAGATTTAAAAAGATCAAATATATATTTAAATTTGGAAAATGGTTTTAAATTTGAATTTAAATCTAATATATTGCTGACTGCGCTGCCCAGGTGAGGGTGTTCGATGATCCGAAACCCGAAAAATCCCATGATCACGGGATCATCAATAAAGATGTGTCCAACTAGCAGCAGAAGACTAAACAAAAGGCATAAAACAATTACAGTGTATGAGTACATATAATGTAAATACAGCAAATAATCATATTTAAATGTATTGTATCAGTTACCAATTATGTCGCAAATAGTGCAAGTGTATTTCACATTAGAATTACGTTAGCTTTTTTCAGCAAAGCTCCTAAATGAATAATTTTTAGAATTCAGAGAACATTCAGAGGCACTCGTGTCAAATTCTATCCCATACAACAGCATTGACCTAAATCCTGGTCGGACAATAGATGTGTTTAACATTCTAAACAGGAATGACCTTTTCAATCTCTTGTTTAAGACAACTATCCAAAACACACACACGCACACACATCGACAACTGCGCTCCAGTGTCCGTTTTATGTGCAAAATTATTTACACCAGCACAGCGGTTAAACGAGACAGCGGCCTTTACAATATAGATTTCCTTTCCATTAGTGTAATTGTTTTATTGTGGTGCAATTATGGGAAAAAAAGAGGCAGCTTGGCTAGATATCGCAGACTCTTAACTGCGCAAACGTAGCCACACGCTCAAGTAACATGGGTCAATTGCAGACAGCGTCGTGGATAATGATTAAATCATTAAAATTTGGTCTACGCTTGGTAGAGCACGGAGAAAATTAACTTCACCACCAACCTCATTTTTCTGCTGAACATGAAATAATGATTTTCTGCCAGTATAATTACAAAGCTAACATCTGATAGAGTCAGCATCCGGGGGGGATTATCACATGCATGAGTATTAGACCTCATTACCAGCTCCACTGCAAAATTATTACATCTTGTAATTGGATGGTGAGATTTATATACAGATTGGCCGGGTTCTCTGTAAGATTGTAATTACAGGCTTGGTTGCTTTGCTACTTATCACCGGGTGCAGGAGGAGAGGGGAAAACAAGCGACGGGCGCCGGCGTTTCATTAAGCCGTTAACCCATCAACAGCGGAGCGCCGCCATTGGCCCTTCTGTATTTATTAGGCCAAACACACGGCCCTGCTCCGGGACCGCTGTTGTGCCGTTCATTATCAGCTGACAAATGGGATTCCATTCATTTAACCTCCGTGATCTATTCAGGCGAAATGTATAAACAAGTCATGCGTTTTATGATTCCAGAGTCAACGCCTCAATTATCTAAAGGGTAACCGACTGCTAAAACACCCATCTGCTGGCTGGAATGTGAATGTTTCATCCGCCGTTTGTTGCCGGATGTGGCATAAATGGAAGGAAGCAGATCTTGACTGCCCAGCGCTACTCAGACCAGCCCCCGCTCTTACATCTCTAGACTGGATATCTTGAACTTCAATTGATTGATTTTTGACTTTAGCGTTGATTGGAGGTCGAGTTGTCCGGGTGCTTCGGGCGGTGAGGTGAAACCGCAGAATGAATACTGACGGGGCGGCTGCTTGGGTGTGTTATGTGTTTAGAGAGTCCATTACAGAGGCGTGTTGATCAATGCGCCGGAGAAGCTGAAAAAGCCACTTCAACATTTCCTCCGGCCACATTCGATACCCACGTCTCTGGAAGGTTCTGAGAGTTTAGAGGTGCTAAACTCTAAGATTAGTGTTTGATTTGGACGATAGATAGATGGATGGATGGATAGATGGATGGATGGATGGATGGATGGATGATGGATGGATAGAAGGATGGATAGAAGGATGGATAGAAAGATGGATAGAAGAATGGATGGATGTGTGATTGAATTGATTGATGGATGGATAGATGGATGATTGGGTGGGTGGGTGGAGGAATGAGTGGTTGGATAGATAGATAGACAGATAGATAGACAGATAGATAGACAGATAGATAGATAGATAGATAGATAGATAGATAGATAGATAGATAGATAGATAGATAGATAGATAGATAGATAGATAGATAGATAGATAGATGAATTAATAATAATAATAATAATAATGAGTATTTGTAAGGCGCTTTTCACAGTTTTGACTGTCTCAAAGCGCGCATGTAAATATTAAGGGAAATTATGCTTTTTATTCAATTTGTCGTCTGGATTGTTGGTGTTGACTAAGTGGCTGCAGTTATGACAAGACAAAGACAAAACCAGCGAGCAAGCACATACGCAACAGTGGCCAGGTAAAAAAACCTCTTTAACGAGGAAAAACCCTGGGGAGAACCCGGCTCACTGGTGCCAGTCTCCTCCGGCATTCTAACACTACACAATCAGTGCGTTGGTTGTTCCGCGTCATTTTTAATGATGATTCTGGAACGATGTTTCCCTCCTCAATGGGGAAAGAGGCGGCTCCACTGCTCCAAGCCAACAGCGTCATCAGGTCCACAGAGGTCGAGGAAGCACCACCGATGATTCCGAAGCTCTAGGAGATTCCGGTCGTACGACACTTGGCGCTCAGGAGAGGAGGAGAAAAAAAAAAAAAAAATACAAGGCAATTAGAAAAATTCAAGTACTATAGATTTTGACAATTTTCTGAAGGTGCAGGTGTAATTCGGTTCCGAGCACTAACTAGGCAGCCTTTCTATAGATATATTAATATTTTCTGTAAGTTATTATAACAGGTCAATATATGCTTCGTTGAAGAGATGCGTCTTCAGTCTAGACTTAAATTGACTCACTGATTCTGAGTCTCAAATTGGACTAGGCAGAGCATTCCATAGTTTGGGTGCTAAATATGAAAAGGATCTTCCTCCCTGGTAGATTTTAGAGATTCGCGGTATTATAAGCTGGCCGGAGTTTTGAGAGCGCAGCAGTCGTGTAGGCTCGTAGTAAGTGATGAGCTCACTGAGATATAGAGGAGCTAAATCGTTTAGTGCTTTATAAGTGATTAAGAGAATTTTAAACTGGATGCGATATTTAACACTGGACTAATATGGCTAAATTTTTTTGTTCTGGCTAGTAATCTAGCAGCTGCATTCTGAACCAACTGAAGTTTATCTATTAGTTTAGCAGGAGAACCTCCCAGAAGACCATTACAGTAATCTAACCATGATGTCATAAACGCATGTATCAGTTTTACTGCATCCGGTCTGGAGAGCATGTGACGCAGCTTTGAGATATTCCTGAGGTCAAAAAAGGCAGTTTTACAGACGTTGTGCACGTGACTTTCAAAAGAGAGTTTGCTATCTAAAATGACACCTAAGCTTTTCACTTTAGGTGAGGATGAGATTTCAAGCCCGTTAAGATTCATACTGTATTCGGATGCATCAGACTTTAAGTTTGAGTCAACAAGTAATAATTCGGTTTTGTCTGAGTTCAGCATGACAAAATTACTTGTCATCCAATCACTAATGTCGCTGAAGCAATCTAATATATTTGCAAATTTTGAGATTTCATTAGGCCGTGCCGAGATATAAATTTGTGTGTCATCTGCGTAACAGTGTAAGCTATGACCATGCTTTCTGATTATGTCCCCTAGTGGAAGCATATAAAGTGCAAATAGGATTGGGCCGAGCACTGAGCCTTGTGGAACTCCATATTTAACACTAAATCTGGGTGATGAGACTCCATTTACATGGACGAAATGAGAGCGATCAGACAGATAGGACCTAAACCATTCGAATTAATCAATGGACGGATGGATAGAAGGATGGATGGATATGTGATTGAATTGATTGATGGATGAATGGTTGGATGGATGATTCGGTAGGTGGGTGGATGAATGAGTGGATGGATAGATAGACAGACAGACAGACAGACAGATAGATAGATAGATAGATAGATAGATAGATAGATAGATAGATAGATAGATAGATAGATAGATAGATAGATAGATAGATAGATAGATAGATATCCAGATAAATGGATAGAAGTGTGAATGTATGGATGGATGATTGATGTATGTATGGAAGAAGCAAACACACACAGAAACAGATGATGAGATGTAGATTAATAAGATAACATGTAGGTTAGTTTTAAAGTAGCTGATTATTATAAGCAGTGCATTGAACTGGTTAGCTAGTTCTTCTATCAGTTAACTATCCTCCATCACTTGTCTTGACTATCACATTGCTCATGGGTCCACTCTCAGCACCAGGTCATGTGACCCGACGTATGGTAGAACTCAATCACTGTTTAAGTGAAATGGCCATTAACCCAGAGCGGGTCAGACCTTTAACTAAACATTGATCAGATAACCAGCAGATTTCATTACAGCCCACTGACGTGAAGAAAGTCAATCTACTCTACTAACCGCGGGGCTTGTGTATGTGTGCGTGCGAGCGTGCGTGCGTGTGTGGGTGAGTGAGTAAAAAGAAAAAAGAAAATAAGACGAAAAAGAGAAAAAGACATTTCGCCCAAAAGGGAAGCGTGAAATCCTGTGGAGACACATCTCCACCACTCTTTCCATGCGCACACGCCCCTCCCCCTGTCGTTCTTTTTCCGTTAATCTTCAATTTGTCCAGCAGGTGGCGACTCTACTTCATTTCTTCATTTGCTTCATTTCCACTGCAAACATTGTCTCTGAATAGCTGTACCCGCCTAATATATTCAATGGTTTTTGGGATTTTTAAATAATGTTGGTGATTTAGGTTTTTGGGTTTAAATGGAAATAATGGAGTATACATGTTTCAAAAGTAGCTAAAAAATTGCTCTGGAAAAAAAAAGTAAAATACAAATGTATATAATCAAGTGGAAAAATGACTGATACAAATTCCTGGGGCTGTTGTCTATTCAAGCCTCACAATTCTCCCCCAATCCCCCTTTCACACGTACCGCTCCAGAGTGACATTTACTGGCCTGAACCTCCATTAGAGGGTGAGAGAGAGAGAGAGAGAGAGAGACAGAAAGAGAGAAAGGGGGGGGGTGGTGAGAAAGAGAGAGGGAAGGTGAGAGAGAGGGAGGGAGGAAGAGAGTCAGAAAGAGAGAGTGAGAGAGAGGGAAGGTGAGAGAGGGAGGAAGATAGAGAGAGAGAGAGAGAGAGAGAGAGAGAGAGAGTTTAACAAATAATAACAAATAATTAAAAGGATTAAAATGTTACAGAAGAACTTGATTACTTGCCTAAACTGTCTGCATAACTTTAAACCGAAAGGGACATGATGTTGTGTCATGGTGACTGACACCAGGGAATCACCTTACTCACAGTTGTCCTGAAAACAAGATGTGAAGTGGAAGATTGCTCTCTTGGTGGCCTACAGAATCTGGCTCTTGGTTTGGATCTAGCAACAATGCATGTGGGGGGTAATAATAACAATAAAAATTATAATTAATTTTATTCATCGGGGACTTTAAACTTGGACACAAACCCACAGTGCCTCAAGTTCCACAGTTAAACACAAACACACACAAAGACATTCTTGTCAGTGGAAAAGCCGTTTAATTCTCATTTTAAAAGATTTATTAAAACAGCACAATGGTGTGTCTTTCTTCAGAAGAGAGCTTGAAAGTCAAGGTGATACTACTGAAAAGGCTCTGTCAACCATGTTTTTGAGTCAGATTTTTGGATTGTGAAGATAGATAGCGTCTGTTGTGCAAAGCTGTCAGTGTGAGGCCAGTATGTTCAAGTTCAAGTTCAAGTTTACTTATATAGCGCTTTTCTCAGTCCCAGACCAACGCCAAAAAGCCACTATGCGGAATTTGGAAAAATCTAAGTAATTTGCTTTCATTGTTCAGACTTCGGCTATGACCAGTAAGCAAGCTACAGTCGTGACAGTGGCTAGGAAAACAAAACCTCTCTGGTGGGGTGAGACGACATAAACCTAGGGAGAACTTGATCCCCTGGTGCCAGTCTCCTCTACCATTCTAACAATACAAAGTCATTGGTGAAGATGGTTCCGAATGGTGTCTTCCTCCAGCGGAGCGAAAGTGAGATGGCACCATCCAACACACAACGACAAAAGCACCAGATGTTCATAATGAACCAGGAGAATGACATCATAGAGACGGTGAACACGTTGGACGGTTGGAATTGGAGTGATGCAATTTTACCACATTCGCAGGAGCATCAGACTGAAGATTTTTAATGTGGATGTTCCAACAAGGAGAGTTGCAATAATCTGACGGTATGAATACATAGATAAGACACACAGCGTCACAATAGAACCGACAGAGTTTTGTGTTGCTTCTCTCAAGTGTAAAAAAACTGATTTACAGAAATGCCAGACGCACATATCAAAAGATGAATGATGATCAAATTGGACACCAAGATTGTTAACAGATTTTGTGAAGTTGATTTTGGAATCTATGAAATTGATGCAGGAAATTAAAAATGAATGAATGTGGTTTGATGAGCAAATGATAAAGACCAGTTGTCTCACTATTGAGTTTTAGAAAGTTTGCATTAGAAAGACATCCTAATATTTTACAGCCAGAGAGGGTTGTGAAGAGGCTTGTGAAGGTTTGAGCCAGACAGAAAACTGCACATCATCAGCATGCAGTGGAATGAGACACCATAATGAATTCACCCAGAATAAGTAAATAGATATTAAACAGTTTTGGACCTAGGATGGACCCCTCAGGAATGCCAAGGAGGTGTAGGCATTTGCCATTGGGGTAGCAGATACTATATACCTGGGCCCAAGAATTCTCCACAAGACATTAATTCGCTTCAATTGGCAGCTCTGTAATTCTACACTTTTAGAACAATTTAGAATCTGTGTACCTTAAGTCATTCTTTCTAAAAAACTGTCTGTTACTGGTTTTATCAAGCCTCAGTGCCACTGATTTGGGAATTCCTAGGAATTCAAGTTCTATGATTGAGGCGCTTTTCATAGTTTTAACTGTCACGTGTGCCACGTGTGATTATGTAAGAAGATTGTTGCTTTATATTCATTACTAGTTAGTGTTGATTATCACTATGACTATGCCCATGACCAGTGAGCAAGCACATATGCGACAGTGGCCAGGTAAAAAACCTCTCTAATGAGGAAAATCCATGGGGAGAACCCGGCTCACATGCCAGTCTCCTCTGGCATTCTAACACTACAAAATCAGTGATGATGGTTCCGGAAGATGTTTCTCTCCTGAGTGGGAAAAGAGACAAAAAACAAACCAATTGGGAAAACATCAAGTACCATAATTAAAGATTTTGACAGGAGGAGCAGGTGTGATTTGGTTCCGAGCACTAGACTAGGCAGTCTTTTTATAAGATTATATTAACTTAAATAACAGGTCAATATATGCTTTGTTGAAGAGTCTTCAGTCTAGACTTAAATTGACTGATTCTGAGTCTCGAATTGTGCTAGGCAGAGCATTCCATAGTTTAGGTGCTAAATATGCAACGGATGCAACCTCCCTTTTAGAGATTTTAGAGATTTGCGGTATTATAAGCTGGACGGAGTTTTGTGAGCACAGCAGTTGTGTAGGCTCGTAGTGAGTGATGATCTCATTGAGATATATAGGAGCTAAAGCGTTTAGTGCTTTATAAGTGATTCAAAAAATTTAACTGAATGCGATATTTAATAGGTAAGTAGTGTAGTGACATTAACACTGGACTAATGTGTTTATACATTTTTCACAAGCTAACGAGTAGTGTTGAAACCCACACAGTGTTAAGTGTCAGACATACTGATAAAACACTGATTTGACCGTCCAAAGCTCTCTCTAAGGCCTCAGAAGTGATTTGCCTGGAGCCTGTGAAATCGCCACAGCTGATGATTTGTGGTCAGACGACTGGTAGTAGTAGTTGTAGTAGTAGTTTATTGTCATTACAGCATTGGGGCACAACATTGTAACAAAATTACTCAGAGGGGGCCGCAGCACATTCAGTGCGCCGCCACTATCTTCTTGGAAGAAAACAGAGCGAGAGCAGAGCATTCCAGACAAACCGTTGCAGACATACAAGGTTACATTTGACTACGTTACGCACAGGTCACGTGCGCTGGACACTTTTTTTCTAGTGACACACGAGGAATTTAACAGAAAAGAAGTTGTTGTGAGGTGTCAGGTATGAATCACAGGCAGGACCCAAATGCAGCCAAAAACAAGAGTTTAATCCAAAAAGGGGAAAAATACAAACTCCAACAGAAATCTTTCCCAAACACGGGGTAGAGAACAAACAAAGCCGCGAATCAATTGATTCTTATTGAAACAATCAATAAGGGGGATCAGCTGGCGTTGACAAGCCACACTAATCAGCTGCAAACGAGAGGGCGGGGAGAAGTGTCACTGATGGGGGCGCACGTGGCAAACTGTCAAAACTAAACAAAACACAACATAACACAAACAACATATCAAGCCGCTTGGTAACAGAGCATGACAAATCTACTGATTAGGTTCTTGAGGGGATTCTACTAATCATGAGATTTGAGTTTAGCATTAATAACCTTAGGCTTCCCTCTTTGAATCGATTGAGACAACGAGTCTCAAGTTGCACCGTCTGAAGACTGCACTGCTCCTAGCACTCACTTCATTTCTCTGTAGATGCTCACTGCTTGTTCTTTGGTCCTGATGACTCACAAGTAGTCCTGAGATCTAGACCTGGATGTTATCTGACATGTTATCTTGTTTAGTCGCTGACTTATAGTATGCTTTGAGTTTTGGCCCACCGTCCAATTGAGTTTGACACACATGGGCTACACCAAACACATTAATCAGGTTCTACAAACTCGGTATCGGCGTCAGTATCCACACAGGTCCTTTCTGCGGTGAAAAAAAAATGTTTTTTTATTAAGGCAGAATCAGTGTAAACAGTATTCTCCTATCATCTAGGACTAGGTATAAGGTGTTGTTGCATGCAAACTCATATGAAATGAAACAAATAAATAAATAATAATAATAAAGCTACGGAGATTTTAAATATCTATTTCCTTATATGGGTGCCGGGAACTTTTGAAAGGCTTTCCAAGGGTGCCTCAAACAAGAAAAGGTTGGGAACCACTGGTTTATACAGCATGTTGAACAAAGACAGTTCTCTAGCTTAGCAATGAATAAATGCTGCTTTTTCGTTCTCAAAATCATAAGCATCTTTTTTTGCGAGTGCGCGAAACACGGCTTCACAAGAAACATTAGAACCATTAACAAGAAACATTAGATAATGTTGTGCTGAGAATATCCTCTAAACTAAAAATAAAGTTTGAACACAAATTAAACCTATATAGTAAGGTCTACTAAAATGTAACATTCTTTATTTCCCACAATACCACAAATCTTTTCCCCAAAAAGGCAATGTTTCATTTTTAATTGTGTTTAGGCATATATTTAAATATACATTTTATCTCAACTGTATGGTTCTGGATAAACTTGAACATGGACCTTGAAAGTGCTTGAATTCTATCTTTCAGAAAGTGTATCAACCATGATCAAATAAATATAAAGAAAATTATTGAAATTAGAACTTTGGAGTTTGCGACTTTGTGTTGGTCTCGGACTAAGAAAAGCGCTATATAAATAAACAAAATTATTTAGAGATTAAGAAATGGAAATTAAATAGAAATTGAAATAGAAATTAAATAGAATCCCAAGCAGTAGTAAACTGATTCCAGTTTGTTATTTTGTATTTTGCTTGCCAATGTGTACTTATTTTCTTTTATTAGCGTCTTTGCGTTGGTCTCGGACTAAGAAAAGCGCTATACAAATGAAATTAACTTGAACTTGTTTGCCAATTGTGTTGTTTCGAGGCAGAGTTTTCATTTGTTGCATATTTGTTTCTCATATTTGTTTCAAAATGTTTCTTTTTGACCCCTATTGACACTAATTAGCCCTGTGTATTAATAGTTTTAAAAATTGACTATTTTCCCCCAAGCAAAACAAAGGAGAGAAACTGTTACAGCCAGATTTCTTCACAGCAATGTGTCAGAACTCAACATTCTTCAGATAAGTGACACTGGATCAGCATCACAGGACCTGTTTGAGAGCAGAAGGAACAGGTCCGGCTCGTTTTGTGCGCGCTGGATTGAACATATGGGCTTTCATGTGGTAAATTGAATGTTACTCATATGTGAGTGCACACTGGCTTTCTTTTTTTCTGCCCGGGCTGGAGCCACTACCAGGGGACTGCTTTCCTTTTACCGCCAAGAAAATCTCAACAGGCCTCGGTACAATTACCGTGCGTTCCCCTCTCCATCTCCGGCCCAGCCTGACCCCGGGGAGTCTTGCCGGCATTCAGGGGAAGATCTAGGCAGTCAGGCATCAAATGCAGGCCTCTCCTCACACTCTGGGCCTCTTCCGCGCCTGTGCCGAGGGACCCGGACACCGTGTTTTCACACACTTCCCTTCTCTGACGGGCAGGTGCTCGACCTGGAAGAGTCAGCAGCCCGGGGTCCGTCTTCTGGAAGTCAGGCTGGACTCAGAGGGGTGAGGATCTCTAATGCACATCCTTCTTCAGCCTTGTCCTGCAACTCAGAGAGTAGCAGGAGAAAGGTCACTCGTACTTTATCGCTAAAAGGCTGTCTGAAGTCAAAAACGTATAAATGTGTGTTTTCTTTTAAAAAGGTTTTTCTTTTACATTTTAATTCTACTGTAAGATAAAGGACTGTTGTAAGATTAAGGATCGTTAATTGCCTGATTTCAGACGTTTTCAACTGTGCTCGTGAATTACAGCTTAAAATTGCATGTTTCTGTAACAAAATGTAATGCAATGTAAAAGTAATGTAAAAATGATTAAAAAAAAAAAGTCACACATTGTACATTTTAATGATTGTATCTGTGCGCATGGGCATCTCTACTAAAACGGTGTGAAGCCCCGAGGAACTGCTCCATCCATCCTCAGCTTCACATTTTCCTTAAAATGTGGAAAACAAAGTCTGAAAAAAAATCATGATGCTTATTGTCTGACAAGGTTCTTCAGCGAAACACTGGTCATCCTCATCCCACACCAGACTCATCGCATCCAAATAAAGAATAAACTGTAGTGCATCAGTTTCATTAATTAAATACTAAATTTATGCATTTATCTGTTACTTTGCATACGTCGCTATTTATTAAAGAAAAAAGGAAATTAAAATACACACTGAATAAACAAGTCAAACTTTCCGTAAACACAACACACTACACTACATTAGTGTTAAAAATAAGATAAACACACACAAATTTATATTTTTAAGCCAAATCCATTACACATCTGATTAAAATGTAAATATAAAAAAAAATATATATATATAACAATAAATAATAAATCAGATAATCTAAAGGAAAAACATAAACGTAAAGTATAAAATATAAGTTCTCGCACAAATGTAACGTTATTATGATTAGTGTTTTTGCACAATATCGCCAACAATATAACAATATAGCCAACTCAACAAAACACAGTGATTAAAAATGTTTGTATGAAGTCAAATTTTATATAGGAAAATCTGAATCTTTGACAAAACATGATAAATTACATGTTTCAGCTATTACGTTCCAGCTTCAGTTGTTGTTGGGTCAATCTGAGTAAATACAAAATGATGTAAAGTATCATCGATGTTTGATTAAAATATAATTGTCCCTATTATTATTATTGTTGTTTTTATTATTTGACAGACTTATTATGAAGATATATTTGACAGTAGATTTTGGTTCGGCCCAGAAGGTTTGTTGTCTTCCGGAAATTTGGGAAAAGCATTTTCAGAGAAAAAACTAAAAAGGGTTATCAATATAAAGCTTAAACACCACTGTAGCAGACAAGGTTAATTATGGTCACTTAATGAAGGTGGTGGGTCACATGACAATTGGAGATGCTGTTAAGTGTCTAGAGTTTGGCCGCTACAACCACGTTATCTATCACATTTATACATCAGAGAAAACAGCTGTTCATATAAAATAGAATATACATTGTATATGTCAATATTATTATATGCGCGTTCAAAGTTATTGTTTTTAGATTATTGTTTAAAAAATTGGCAATAACCATATTTGTAACGTGTAATTACAATTCAAATATAATAATAATTAAAATATAAAATCTGGAAATTAACAATCCTAAAAATTGTTTTTCTAGGATAATTACTGAAAAAATGCATTATTCAAAACAATACATAACATGTTGAATTTTTCAAAAGTTATACCCTACCAAAGGTTATACCTTGATCAAAGGCACAATTTTACAGACATTTATTACAAGTCTAAATGAACAAGTCTATAATTTACACGTAAAATCAGTGCTTCTTCCATCGGTTAAATATTGATAGAAATATACAATAGAAATATTGTAAAATATCACATGGTTTTGTTTTGAAAAATATGGATTTGAGCACAAAATATGGAAATTAGGACAAGGCAACCCCGAGTTAATGGAAACTATATATGTACATACTCAAATCAAGTGATTGTCCAGAAAAACAAATGAATCACATTTCAAAAAGATCGTCCGTTAAAAAATTTCCACTAAACAGAAACATTAATTCATACACTAGCAGATTTGTGCATATCTGGGTATGAGTTGAAACGTGTCTTTAAAATCTAACGCTGTGTGCAAGAATGTGATCGGATTAAGTAGCATTTCACTAACGTTTAAATCAAACCAGAGACGGCAATTTTCATGGTCTTGTTTTTTGAATGGCAGAAGAGGAGATTAAAAGAAAAGGCGAACAGACAAACACACATACACTCGCACGCGCACACACAAGAGTATTATCTTCATTGGTGTGTGTGCGGGCGGCGTGACGCGATAATGCAATGCTAATGTAAGCATCAGCATCACTCCTCTCTCATCCACTCACATCTGCTCATTCAGCTGGAAAATAAACACACCACACACACGCGGATGCACACACACACACACACACACACACACACACACGCACAGGTAATCAAATCTTCTGAAGAGACGCATTTCACAGCCAAAACATTCATTCCAAATCACTGTAAAGCCTGTGATACTGCGTTAAATAAACTTATAACGATGACTTAATTACAACTTAAGAGTCCCATCTCCAACAATGGGTTCCAGGCTGCATAATTTTGCATATGATGCCCTTTCCCTCCGGAATATGGGAATAAAAGGTTCAAAATGTATGAGGTTTTCTTTCCTAATGTAGAAATTAAATTTAACACCATGATGTTTTAAAATTGCAGGACAAAATAGATAAAAAAAGAACAAAAAGTCAGTCTCAGTCAAACTCACATGTGCAAAAAGTGAAACCGCTAGATCTCATTCACTCTGATAAATAGCATCCAGTACCGTCAGCATCCTGCAGATCACCTCATCCGCCCAAGAAATTAACCCCAAAAGGGGATTTTTGATACCCTCTAAATACCCCAAAAATACCTACTTGTCGCCCACAATCACAATGTAACGAGTAACAGTAAGTGTCCATTCAAACGTAGTGGAGGAAAGCGACAGTGAATCAATAATGTGGTCAAGTAGAGAGTAAAAAGTTTCTCACCTTTTAGATACTCAGTAGTACAAAGTAGCCAAAACAATACTTAAGTAAAGTAATGAAGTCCATTTACTCAAGTACTTTACAGCACTGATCCTGAGAACCCACACATATGACTTGGGGAGTGAAAGCCACACATGTAATGAACATCGCAGGGCAACAAATAGAACAAACGGAGACATTGTACGACAGAGGAAGGTTGTGAAAAATGAAGAGATCTTAAAGTTTGATAGATCTATCTATCTGGAGAGATGACGTCAGGCCTTGGTCTAGACTACAATCATGATCCCAGATACCACTCATCTAACCTCAAATAACTTACTTGCAGTGTTGGGCAACTCTCAGCTTAACTACATTTTCAGTAGCTTTGTGGTGGGCAAAGATATTTTCTGATTCAGTAGAGAAACTATTTTTTTTGCTTTTTTTGCTTCTGGTTTGTGTCTCGCGAATGAGCCGATGCTTTAAGAGTCGATGCTTTGTAGCAAACGACAAAAAACGACTCCCATAAGAGATCATTAGTTGCTATTGGTCAGATCTGCTGAGACTTTTTTGATGGGCGCACAATTCGGCCAATCACGTGACGGACAGAATAAACTCTCGACCATTATGTGAATGAAGAGGGCGGTGCCAGAAACCAACCTGTGAGCCAGAAGGAAGCGCGTCCAGTAAAATGATAGGAGCGAAACCGAAAAAGAAGCAGCATCTGGCCGCATTTCAGTAAAAGTGGCGACTAATAAAGCTCAACAAGCACAACCAGGCACACGGCACAGCCATGTAAGAATCATCCATTAATGCCCTTTGGCTGAGGGAGAGAGCGAACATTCTATTGTTAAATTAAAAGTTATGTTGAGTAACTGATTTTCATAAATAATACCATAAACCAACAAATGGAGGAGTTAAGTAATTCAGAATTAAATACAGTGTATGTATGACAGAAATCTGAGTTTGAATGCTTTAAAGTTAATTTGAATGTTTTAAAGTAATGGAAATATCTGAAATTGCTAGTACACTTTCCAGTGTCAGGAAATAAATGCAATACATTTTATATACATATTTATTCCGAATTGCGGCGATGCCCAAGAGTTTCCATTTACACCGGTTTAATTGTGTGGAGCATGTTTATTGTTGTTTTTTTCATATTTGGTACAATTTATTTCAACAGTTTGGACTTATTAAATACAGTAAAGAATTAAATGGAACTGTTATTCCTGCTGTTTCATTGGCAGTTTTAGTGAATACTGAAGCATTGACTTGGAATGAAGGTCAGTTTATACATTTATTAAAGAAGTTTGAATGTAGTTAAGATACTTTTGCCACGTTGTTGTAGCTTAGCTTCGCTACATTTCCCAGAGGATAGCTTCACTTTATTGCAGGTTAGCGAGTAGCTTAGCTTACTACATTTTCTAAGTAGCTTGTAAGTAACACTGCCTACTTGATAATTCATAATCTCGAAAAACGTAATCTGGTTTCTTTGATGGTACCATTACTTCTCTAGCTCTGACTGTGCTACGCCACTGTCCATCATCAGAAAAGATCTAACAGCGTCTTACTCCACCAAATTAGCCCAGTAAGACACTTCACTGGGAGATTTGAACCTCAGTTCAACGTTTCGAGAAACGTGCTGAAGTTTCTTTGTTTCGAGTTCCTGACACAGAACTTGCACCCCGGCTTAAGGCTGCCCACTGCTCCGGGTTTGTGTGGTTTCACTTGGACATGCAAACACATCTAACCTCATCAACTCACTAACTCATCACCTGAACTCTTGTGACTGCAGTCAGTCACTATTTTAATCAGTAACAATCCAAACTCTCCATCCAACTCATTCTCTCAATCCATCCAAAACAATCTCTTAAATGGACGTACTCACTCAATCACTCCCTTACTAGTACAACTTCACTTAAACTCATTGACCAACTTACGTACTTGATGAGAGACTCATTGTTTAGGTCTGTATATACTATACTGTATATACTGTATTTGAAATATAGTATAGTATATTTATAATAAAGTATAATATATAATATAGATACATTTGTAACATTTTAAATGAGCAAAAGTAAAATAAATAAAACAATGGGAAATAACATCGAGTGATGAAATTGTGCAGCACACTCATGCAGAGACATCTATTATCTTTATAACTATGAAATAAAATATATGTAAATAAATGTAAATAACTCTTCTCTTTACAGCTCTGATGCATAAAGTTTTCAGTGTTGCAGAATTTGTTTGTGACATAGTGTATGTAATTTTTATAATGTGTGTGTGTGTGTGTGTGTGTGTGTGTGTGTGTGTTATTTTGAACAGATCAGCCTTAAAATCTCTTCATAACTGTAAAAACGACTTTGCACAACCTTAAGTATTGTCTAATTACGAAATACATAAGCTTGATAATAATAATAATAATAATAATGAGTATTTGTAAGGCGCTTTTCACAGTTTTAACTGTCTCAAAGCGCACATGTAAATATGTAAGGGAAATGATGCTTTTTATTCAATTTGTCGTCTGGATTGTTGGTGTTGACTAAGTGGCTGCGGTTATGACAAAGACAAAGACCAGCGAGCAAGCACATACGCAACAGTGGCCAGGTAAAAAAACCTCTTTAACGAGGAAAAACCCTGGGGAGAACCCGGCTCACTGGTGCCAGTCTCCTCCGGCATTCTAACACTACACAATCAGTGCGTTGGTTGTTCCGCGTCATTTTTAATGATGATTCTGGAACGATGTTTCCCTCCTCAATGGGGAAAGAGGCGGCTCCACTTCTCCAAGCCAACAGCGTCATCAGGTCCACAGAGGTCGAGGAAGCACCACCGATGATTCCGAAGCTCTAGGAGATTCCGGTCGTACGACACTTGGCGCTCAGGAGAGGAGGAGAAAAAAAAAAAAAAAAATAAGGCAATTAGAAAAATTCAAGTACTATAGATTTTGACAATTTTCTGAAGGTGCAGGTGTAATTCGGTTCCGAGCACTAACTAGGCAGCCTTTCTATACGATATATTAATATTTTCTGTAAGTTATTATAACAGGTCAATATATGCTTCGTTGAAGAGATGCGTCTTCAGTCTAGACTTAAATTGACTCACTGATTCTGAGTCTCGAATTGGACTAGGCAGAGCATTCCATAGTTTGGGTGCTAAGTATGAAAAGGATCTTCCTCCCTGGTAGATTTTAGAGATTCGCGGTATTATAAGCTGGCCGGAGTTTTGAGAGGCGCAGCAGTCGTGTAGGCTCGTAGTAAGTGATGAGCTCACTGAGATATAGAGGAGCTAAAACCGTTTAGTGCTTTATAAGTGATTAAGAGAATAATTCGGTTTTGTCTGAGTTCAGCATGAGAAAATTACTTGTCATCCAATCACTAATGTCGCTG
The DNA here is from genome assembly GCA_028031935.1 of Paedocypris micromegethes. Taxonomy (NCBI): domain Eukaryota; kingdom Metazoa; phylum Chordata; class Actinopteri; order Cypriniformes; genus Paedocypris; species Paedocypris micromegethes. The sequence goes on from CM051496.1 coordinate 30,167,847, forward strand.
AAGCAATCTAATATATTTGCAAATTTTGAGATTTCATTAGGCCGTGCCGAGATATAAATTTGTGTGTCATCTGCGTAACAGTGGAAGCTATGACCATGCTTTCTGATTATGTCCCCTAGTGGAAGCATATAAAGTGCAAACAGGATTGGGCCGAGCACTGAGCCTTGTGGAACTCCATATTTAACACTAAATCTGGGTGATGAGACTCCATTTACATGGACGAAATGAGAGCGATCAGACAGATAGGACCTAAACCATTCTAACGCGTGTCCAGAAATACCAACGTAATGATCAAGTCTATGTATTAAAATATCATGGTCAACAGTGTCGAAAGCAGCACTAAGATCTAACAGAACTAAGAGTGAGACGTTCCCTTTATCTGATGCCATTAGAAGATCGTTGGTGACTCGGATTAGTGCCGTTTCTGTGCTGTGGTGCGATCTAAAGCCGGATTGAAATTTTTCAAATCTGTCGTTCTGTTCCAGAAATTTACAGAGTTGTCCCGAAATAACTTTTTCAAGAATTTTAGATATAAAGGGAAGGTTTGAAATTGGTCTATAATTGGTCTAAAAGCGGTTTTATGACGGCCTGTTTAAACGCTTGTGGCACGTGACCAAGAACTAGTGACGAATTTATAATATTCAAGATTGGTTCGTTAACTAATGGTAGGACTTCTTTAAGTAAAAAAGTTGGTATAGGGTCAAGTAAGCAGGAGGTCGTCTTGGTCTTAGCTATAATCTCAGTGAGCTCATCAGGGCTGACCTGTTTGAAAGTGCTAAGCTTGACAGCGGGTGGGTTTATTTCCGGTATAACCAGTTGTCGGCTAGTATTTGTGGATACAATTTTCATTCTGATATTAGTAATTTTGTCATTAAAGAAGTTGATAAAGTCGACACTAGTGAGCTGTGGGGGGATTGATGTATTTGTCTTTGTCTTGTTTTAAAGGAGTATTTATGTTTTTATCGGTAAAGCACTCTGTTTTCATCTGAAGTTGATTTTAAAAGGGCTGAACAAATTAAAATTACAATTACATTTTGCCGATTACTTCACGAGGAAACACACAACATGGACTCTTTATTCCTGCTTTTTTTTTTTTTAATTCAAATTGTTACATATCTGTAAATAAGCTTTCTTTGGCATGTTTGATGCAATTCTGAGAAGATAAGAGTTTTAAAGTGCTCAAATTGTTTATTGTTTTACTATGTATCGTTCTTTATTTAACTACTCAATTGCAAATATAAGCACCTCGCTGATTTTTCAGGCCCAAAATACACTTGATAACATTTCTGACTAAAGTTAACTGTCTCTTAAAAATACTACTTTTTCTTTACTTAACAAACCTAACTTGTGACTCGTATAACTTTTTTTTCTCTTTTAACTGACTTTTTTTTCCCCTTAATTTTTGAACACAGATAAGTAATGGACAGTTTTCTTTTTTTTAAGACTATTTTTTTCCCCTAATTCGCATAGTGACTTTGCGTTGGTCTCGAACTAAAAAAAGCACTACATAAATAAACTTTAACTTGAACTTCAGCGTCCCACCCAAATTCAGCATCCCACCGCTAAAAAAACACCCTGATGTCGGACCACTGTCTGTCCCACCATCAAGAAAACTCCCAGGTCGGTTTCCTATCTCTGTCCAGATCCGCATTCCAGTATTCAGTACCGCATCCCGGTGCTGAAGAGAGCCCTGTCTAGGTGTTGAGAGCGATGAATGCAGAATTACCAGGCAATTCTCTCCATTAGTGAGAAAACATCCCAATTCAGCTTTCACCTCCATCTCGCACCACTTCTCTTGGAGAGCACGGGACGCTAAGAAGACATTATTCATGGCTTTACAACAGTACTTTTCAGATCTGCGCGGAACATTAGAGTGTGTGATGCGGTGATTATCTGGAAAATGGAGCCGCGCTTCTCAATTATTAATCCAGCATGCTGCTGCGGAACACAAATGCATTGTATCGTCCCATTCTGCATTTTATTTTACCCCTAAACCCCATCAATCGGGCAAATGGGATGCGTTCTAATGCTAGAGCCGTGTTAATATCACAGCGAATAGACTCCTGGACGCAGACGGGAGCACTATGTGGAAAACCCAATCGCAAGTCCCTTCAATCACGCAGATGCATTTGAATATTTTTACCTTCAAGTATCACAATTATACAATTTTAATCGCTCTTTAACATGCCTTGGCTTCTTCATCCACATGCTCGGGCTGTTGAAGGCGAAGCGGGGCCGGAGACAGGTGAAGTGGGAATTCTGCTGGCAGGACACGCTCGGCTTCTCCGCTCTTCTCCTGGACTGAGCAGTCACATGGTTCCGCCTTCTTTATTTATAATCAGAAATATCTCATGAGGTGAAAACCACTTGCACGTGCCTGAACCTCTTTTGTCTCAAAGTTCTTGGTCTCCTCTTTAATCTGAGCTGAATGATCGAATGTCGGGAAAAGTCCTTAATACAAATATTGTAGGAAGCGAAAACTTTCTTAAAACTATATGATCATTATTCTGACATTTGTAAATTTGTGTTAGCAGCAGTGTAAACAGTCTAAAACAGACAATCATTGGCTAGTTTGCACATTTCCGCTTGTTTTGTACAAACACGAAACACATAGAGTGTAATAGTAATAATTAAGTAAACATTACAGTGACATTGATCAGACAAGCAAGGATCAAATCTCATCTCTCAAAGATGAGAGAGGGAAGAGGCAGAGAGAAAGAGAGAGATGGAGGGAGATAGGGAGAGGGAGGGTCAACGACAAAAAGAAAGAGGGAGAGACAGAGTGAAGAAAAGGGATAGGGAAAAATAGAGAGAGATGGAGGAACAGGGAGAGAGAGGGAAGGACAGAGTGTGGGATTGAAAGGGAGAGGAAGCGGGACAAAGAGAGAAGAATAGAGAGCAGGGGGGAGAAAGGGAGAGAGGGGAATATGGAGAGGGGGAGTGAGCGAAAGCAAGAAAGAAGTAGAAGGAATAAGGATAGAGGATAAAGAAAAGAAAGAGGGGGAGAGAGGCGAGGAAACGAGAAAGCGAGAGGAAGAGAGAAGAAAAAGGGAGACGAAAAGATGGAATTAGATGGATGGGGAGAAAGAGAGAGGGGAAAGGTAAAAATAGGGAAAAAGAAAGAGGGAGCGAGCGAGAGAGGGGGAGATAGAGAGAGACAGGGAAGAAATACTAAGGGAAAGATGGAGAGGGGGTGGCGAGAGAGAAAAACAGGAGAGGGAGAGATAGAGGAAGAGAGAGAGTGGAAGAGGGAGACTAATTGATCAAAAATGAGGGATTGAAAGGTAGAGAGAATAGAAATGAGAGAGCAATAGAGATGTTGGAGAGAGAGGGAAAAAGGAGTAAGGGGGTTGAAATGAGAGAGGGGAGAGGGTAGAGGGGGAGCAAGAGGGAAGGGGAGAGAGGGACAGTGAGAAATGGAGAGATAGATAAAGAGGGAGGAAAGAAAGGGAAAAAAAAGAAAAAAGAAAAGAGAGATGAAAAGATGAGAGGGACAGGGAAAGAGATGAGAAGAAACAGAGAGACAGGGAGGGAGAGAGAGAGAGAGTGAGAAGGAATGGGAGATGAAAAGAGAGTGAGAGGGATGGGGTGAAAGAGATGGAGAGAGACATGAATAAAAAGAAGAAGACAGAAAGTAAAAGAAATGAAAGAGAGAGAGAGAGAGAGAGAGAGAGAGAGAGAGAGAGAGAGAGAGAGAGAGAATAGGAGATGAAAAGATAGAGTGAGAGGGATGGGGAGAAAGAGATTGAGAGAGAGATGAATAAAAAGAAGACAGAAAGGAAAATAAGTGAGAGAGAGAGTGATTAATAAAAAGAAGACAGAAAGGAAAAGAAGTGTGAGAGAGAGAGAGAGAGAGAGAGAGAGAGAGAGAGAGAGACAGGTCTGCATCTTATGATTAATAATGCATGGAGAGAGAACAGCAACATGCTAAAGCTCTTAGAGAGGCGAGTCTGTGTGTTGAAGCGTTGACAGAGCTGGGAACAGCTGGAACATGGTTCACACATGCTTCTGACCCACATCTGGAGAATCACACACATTCACAACCTTCAGGTCCAAAAAAAAGGCGAGAGCGTTGTGTCGTTTGACTTTGCCAGTGTATCAGGATGTTCACACCAGTTTAACTGAGTCTCGAACCTCTAACTCTGTGCGGTTTGTTAGTAAGTACTTAATTTTGTCTTGTTGCTATATTTTATCGTGTTGTTATAATATCATTGTTACAATATATTCAATATACAATAATAATTACAATGCAATATATATATATATATA